>JAMKCH010048297.1:0-10800 GCA_023653785.1 Ophioderma brevispina
CTTTAACCTGCCACCCCGTTTAAACACCATAATCTTGGTTTTGTCTATGTTTACTGAAAGACTCCAGGTACGGCAATATTCTGACAAGATATCAAGTTGTTTTTGTAAACCAAAGACGGTGTCACTTATCAAAACTAGATCATCCGCAAAAAGAAGATGACTTATGTTACATTTATTAATTTGGACTTTTTGAATATCAGCAGCATTCAACCTTGTACTCAGATCATTAATGAAAAGTTTAAATAAAAAAGGTGACAATAATGAACCCTGCTGAACTCCAGCCCTACACGAGAAGACATTTGTTACGCCTACTGGTGTTCTTACACGAGCATTTAATTGCATATACATGGAACTCAAAACATTTAGCACATTACCAACAATTCCCGCTCGTTTAAGTTTCAGTAACAGAGCATCGTGATTTACCAAATCAAACGCTTTACGAAAATCGATAAAGCCCACGTAGACGCTTCCTCTACAGGTTAATAATTGTGTCCAGAATGAAAACATTATCGGTTAACGTTGTTCTGAAACCTTTACGGAAACCAGATTGTTCTTGGTGAAAAATATTTTCAGCCTCTGCCCAAAAGTTCAACCTATCTAACACAACCTTCGAAAATATTTTGCTTATAATCGGAAGCAGGGAAATACCACGATAATTTGACGGGTTATTTCTATCCCCTTTTTTGAAGATGGGAACGATCAAACTTGAAGCCCACTGTAGAGGAAAAGAACCTGAATACAGAATCATATTGAACATCTTAACCAAAATTTCAGTCAAATGAATTTGAGGGCTGAATTTGAAAAATTCGGTTGGGACGCCATCTATCCCTGCAGCTTTACCAGTCTTAAGGGCATCGATACCAGTTTGTATCTCCTCGGTTGTAATTGGGGAATCGAGAAAATCTTTCCAGTTGAGATCTCTACGTTCTTGCTCTATGGGTGAAACATGCCCATTTTCAGAATCAACGTGAAAAAGATTTTCAAAATAATGATACCAGTCATCTAATGATATCTCCTTTGAAACTGTTGAAGACTTCCCCTTAAGTCTAGACCAAAAGCCAATTATCGTCCTGTTTTTGTTCTCCCCTGTTTTTTCTAAAATTCTTGAAAGATTAGTGTTTAATAGATGTATGGAATATATCGATAAAAACAAAATATTGAATGATAAACAATTTGGATTTAGATCAAATCATTCAACCTATATGGCAATCACTGAATTAGTTAATACAATAAGTAATGCAGTAGAAAGAAATGAAACTACATTGGGAATATTTTAGATTTGTCAAAAGCGTTTGACACTATTAACCATGATATATTATTGTATAAACTGGAATATAATGGTTTCCGAGGTAATATCCTAGAATGATTTAAAAGTTACTTGGATAATAGAACACAATTTGTACGATATCAATCATGTGTGTTTCGTTTAAAAAAGATAAAATGCGGGGTACTACAGGGGCGCAATTTTAGGCCCTATCTAGTTTATTCTTTCTATAAATGATATTTTAAATGATGTTTCCACTGCTAGAAGTGGTCCTATTTGCTGAAGATACTACTCTACTCTGTATTCTCCCCTATCCAAAAATTGATGTAATCAATATGAATTACAGAGATAACACTATCGGTAATGCTACAAACCATTATAATGCTGTTGCATCGTCCTTATTAAACTTCTAAATTCCACACAATCATTTAAAGGTATGATTGAAAGACAAACGGGTTCAATTCTACAAAACATTTTATGTTTGTACTTGATAAGGTGGACATTAAGAGAGAGTTTATGAGACCAAATTTTTAGGTATTATATCGATATGACCATCTTCTGGAAAATCCATCGAGTCAAATATCACAAGCAAATATTCTAATAAATTTTGGTTTACCTCTCCAAACTTAAACACTTTGTACTTGGATATATATTATACCTCTTTTATGATAGTACGTTAGTATTCTAACATAAAACTATGGTATCTATATGGGTGAGTTCCAATAAAACCTATTTCATAAATATTTAAGTTTTTTTTTTTTTTGCAAAAATGGGCGGTAGGATGAATTTCGAATAGTCATTATGGATGTCATTCGGGACCCTTATTCTCAATTCAATTTGTTTGAATGTATTTGATACGTATGGCTGAACTTGCAGTGTTTATTATAAACACTATACTGAACCAATTACCAAAACTTTTTGAGAATTCCTTTGTAAACACGCCCAATACATGCCCGCACAATTACATAGTAGTTAATAACAGGAAAATGTTTTCCGTTCGCGCTGTGAGAAATTCTGGACCAAAAATTCTTTGACAATATATCAAAATGTGTAAAAATAGTAAGTGTTTTTTAAGAAATCATTCAAATCTATACTCATAGCTGAATATGAAATGGAGTTTTGTTGTGGCATGTCTGTTGTGTGTGTATGTGATCATATCTGGCCCTTAATTGGGGCCGCCGTCTCGATCATCTCCTCAATACCATTGTTTCTGTCTGCGGCGCCTTTTAAATTTATTGGTGATGATTATTGAATAAAGTTGATTGGTGTGGATTGAATGAAAACTCTACCATCCTTTTATTGGCACAACAAAATTTAGGTCATCATCACTGTCTCTTTTTTTCAAATGCAGCCAGCCTCAGTTTCTTGTCTCTTGTACTTACAAGTCGATTTAGCAGTCCTTTTAGCGCTTGCATCTCTTCTAATAATGTACCGTCAAAATGATTACTGCTCGGGTACAAACCGCGAAACAGAAGATTGTCATGGTACGTATTTTAATCTTTAAGGAGGGGCAAGGAGGGAATGGCCGATTTGAGGGGGATGGCAAAATGTTGACTTCTTTTCATCAAAGGGAGAGGGGAACTTTTAAATGGAGAAAATCTCACAAAATTACCGCTGTCTGCAGTAGTTCAGAGGTTCAGGCTCATCTGGGAGCAAATTCGTACACTTTCTGATTGTTTGTTTATTTCTTCTTTATACTGGTTCCATATTCAGAGGGAAATTCAAGTATCCCCCTGTTCTTCCATATGGCCCAGTCTGTTAGAAGTGCAACATTTGGTACACGTTTAATATGGACAATAACCAATCATTACAAATCGGGCCAAGCTAGATTAGACCACTGACCTCTATGGATAGGGGGTCTGAGTCGCCGATTGCAACAACAGGAAGTTGCTTATTGCCCTTCTAAGTGTGGCGGGAGGAAACAATGCATACACCTTGCTGGGTCCAACAGATGTTCTATTGTTATACAAAATTCCTTTAACTGGACAATAAGGTGAAGCCATTTTAAGAAGGGCCAAAATGCAAACTTCCTGGGTTGCAATCGTCAACTATTCAACGGTGCGGCAGCCCGCTAGCCATGTGTATAGGTCAGGATTAGACCTGTGGCGGCAAGTTTTAAAAATGGTTGTTATTCACATTTTCAATGCTTCATATCTCGAGTTAATAACACTGCCTTTGTGACTAAACCTATGTTTTGAATGCCAGGGTATCCAAAATACTGACATAATGTTTGAAATAATATTTTGTCAGGTTATTTTTTTTTAAATATGGTCGCGAATTTTCACAACAATTGACATTTCTTCATATCCTTGCTCATAATGATATGGCTTGATTTTACGTCTAAACTTATGTTAAAATATCTGATACAACCAACCCTACAGTCCATTGTACACTAGCATTGGTGTGTGTGAAAATGTATTATGCTTTAAAATAGACTCTGTGGTCAAAAGTATTTATTTTTCATTTTCAGAAATTTTCAGACGTAGCCTCAAACGTTCCAATGAGATGTTACTTGGAATGAAACTCCTCAAACGTACGGATGGGAGGATATGTTTTGTAAGGGCGATAGAAGATGTTGAGGAAGACGGAGAGTGGGCTGTTTTCAGTTAAAACAGGGCGCTATCATTTTAGTTGTATTTATATGACACAAACCATTAATACTATTATTCTTAAATAGCTGTGGAAATTTTACGCAAGTTCATTGGTCATCCTTGGCCCGGTTTCAATTCACAATTGAAACTGGGGTTAGGCGTTGAGTATTGACCTAGTTTCAGGTCACAAAAATTTGGGGGGCGGTTTTGCGTCATTACCCGTTGTACTACATTAACACACGCCCGTCAACGTTGCGTCTCGTTGTGTTCAATGTTCTGTGCGTTCCAAAGGTGTTCGATTTTTCTAACAGGGTGGTTGGCAGGTCTTTCATGTTGTATGTAAGCCAATAATAAGGATCGCGAAATTAGGTTAAACTTGAATTATAAGTTGTTAAGAATGAAATGAATGTATGATGATTTGGAAGAACCGGTTACTCTCATTACGGCGAATTGAAAACGGCAATACCTTATTTTTGCGTGGAAAACTTGGCCTCCATCCCGCTGGTTTCTTCCATTTAAATGGCATCGCCAAAACTTGGGCAAGACAACTTTTTGGCTTAACATTTCAAAAATTTAGGAAATTTGCAAACTGTAAAAATCCGAAAGTGACGGGTTAAAGGCGCTTTGTGATTCCAGCACCTCTGTTGTAGTTCATGGTTCACTATAGATTAGATATCCTTGAGAAAGCTTATAACAAAAATTAGTTGATTCCGATCTTGAGGTTTGTGTTTTGTTATGAGCAATTGCTTGTTTTCCATGGTCACTTAGGTCCGGTGCTATAATTTCTGTCCGTTTCGGACAGAAAACACAAAATTGAGAATTTCTTACAGATACACCGAACTTGCACGTAAGATTAGGTATACATGGATTACTATTTTTATATCATCTAACGTGTTTGAGGTAAGTCGGGGGGACGAGGTTGTGGATCCAGAATATGCCCATTAAATTGTTATGTTATGGAAACAGCTTATTCACCATGTTCACTATGAAATTTCTTACTGTACTTATGCAGTATCTTACATTGGTATGTATTTACTTTGTTTATTCTTTTAATTTCACAGTGTTTGTAGTCCAAGTGCGCTACAATGCTCATGCATTTAGCGGTAAGTATAAACTGGATTTAACAATCATCCTAAACATGGATCCAAAATAAGGGTTCCACTTCACCTGTACCGCAAACTTCGGTTGTTGTTGTATGAACTTAAGTCATCGAGCAGTGTTATACTTTTTGAAGTTTCCCTGTAGATCATTTACTAAACATAGGACACTTAATTATAAGATATATTCATCCCAGCGTAGACATTTAGATCCGCTCGCTTACTCAATCCAACAGGCAGAAAACACGCGAGAACACACACGCACACATGCGTTTGCGCGCACTAATGTACGCACACTCGCGGACACGCACAAAACACACACACACAACAACACACACAATCACACCTACGCACACACACACACACACCAACACACCCACACTCCCACCTTGAGCCCTCACCCACTCAAAATTGTAGAACCTAGTTGAGCTGATCAACTATGACAAATAACAAACAATAAAATTACTTTTTGATGTAGGTGTTTGTCTCATACCCCTACCTTAACCGGGAAAGCATTGGAACCAAAACACCACATTTGTGTCTTCCTTCATGAATCTATGGATTGAACCCTTGTATTTTACCCCCCATTTGGTCACCTCGCTTCTCGTAAATGCATTTGTTGGTGTTCGAAGGCTGCAGACGTTTTTATGGCACCAGAACAGAAAGATTCAAACGAAGTTGATTGACAGAATATTCACCAAACAAAGGTAGTTCTCATCTGTATAAATCTTTCTCTGCTGTTGTTGTTATTATATCGTTGTTGTTTTGTTGTCGTAGTTATTGAAGTCGTTATTAAGCAAATTCTCTTCTGTGGACGGAAATATCAAGATATCCTGTGTTGAGTATCAACTTGAACTTGAATGTTTGCACTTTTGAGGACATATACCCCCCCCCCCCCCAATTCTGGCCGCAACCTGCCCGTGATTTCTAGACAGAATGTATCGCCTCTCGGCTGTTTTTCAAAGAAAAACTCTGATCCCGAATCGTCTGGTCTGCCCACAAAACGGACTGGCTGAATGTTCACAAACAGGCCATCTTTACCTCTAAAACCTTGGGTGAGAGGCCCAGGAAATTGCTAGCACGGGTCCAGGTTTTAAAGGGTTTAAGTAACCAAATTTCACGATAATTCCAAAACTGTTATCTCTTAAGCGACTGAGAAATTTGGAAAACACTGTTTGTTTATGGCTCAACACTACTTAATTTAACATATTACTAAGACATTGCTCAACACTACTTAATTTAACATATTACTAAGACATTGGTAAACATATTACAGGAAAAACCAGCGCCTCTTTTGTATCAAGTGAACGACAGCAACGAGAACACGCCGCTTTTGAAGAGTCACTCAAGTAATACAGATTATGAGAGCACATTTGCTGCAATGGGGCCAAGAGGCTACTCAAACATCAGAGATATTAGAAGACGCCTACGCCATTAAGGTTTTACTTCTCTTCCTTTCGTCAATGTTTTGAATTGTATCATGAAATTGGTAATCGGTTTATTAAATACCTAAAAAATTAAATTTTTAGCTTTCAAGACGTTATACTAGTTTAATGTTAGCCATGCCATATACTTAAAAAGAATTCCGTGTCTTTGCTTTAAACGTAAACATTCAGATCGAGAATGGAAATTTTGCCTGGGATAGCGAGGATTCTACACCAATTCTTAAAGACATAACCCTGGAAATACCGCATGGTAAGGATGATCACCGTATTGTAATTAACGTAACTTACAAAATGGTAGAACACATTGCTCAGTGCTTTAAGGTGGAGAAGCTATACTTGAAAGCCATGTTTCAGGGGTTATTTCTCTTGTATTGTAAGAACAACATATTGATCTTAAATGATATGGGACCAAACATCAGGGTGGTGAGGGTGCGTGAAGGGCTTCCCCAATCGTACGCAATGCAGAAGCAGCTGAGTTGTGTATTTCATGATTGTCGCTTCAAATTCCTTAACGATTCTACCGTATTCGTATTCGAGCACCCCTATACTATTATTACTGGAGATGTTCAGCCCCGGCCTTCGGATCCTAAGTGTATGCTTCGTCTATAGTGTTAAAAACTTTGGATCATTGTCAGTTGTCAGTTAATTGCAATAATGTTGCTGTTGTGTCCTACACTTAATTAAACATGTAATTTAAATGTGTATTTTCCACGCATAGAACAACTCTTTGCAACCAATTGGGATTAAGTTTCATAATCTCCGCAATTAAAGGTTCTGAATGGACCTTGGAGTGAATAAAGTGCAATATGCACTTCCAACTAGTCTCTAACTATGTTGTTTCGACAGGCGAGCTTACAATGGTGGTAGGATCAGTGGGTAGTGGTAAATCATCTTTGCGGTCTGCAATCTTAGGTGAAATGACCACTGTTTAGTGGCTCTATTACACTTGGTGCTCGAATGTAAGTTATCTATTCAAATCATCTTTGTTTCATTTAGATGCAATCACTATTTGTTAGAAGATATTCTGCATGGTGTACGACGTAGTTTGCATGTGATAATTTTCTTCATAGTGTATAACTAGTACCTTATCGTATTCTACTGCTTCTTATAATTTTGCAAAACTTACATCTCCCATTTCTCTGGCTGTAAAATATAAGTAAATCAAACAAAACATTGAATTGTAGTTCTGATTTTGGACATTATGTCAGGCCCATATGAGATTTCGTCAAGTTGTATAAGTTCTGAAACTACTCAGGCAGGACAAGTCCCTCAACTCGCACTATCACATGGTAATCACATGCAGCTACATAGTTATTTTTACTTTTTTTTGCTTGATTAATATTTCATCCAAAATGTTAATCATCTTATGAAACAATTCGTATATATTCTGTCGGTCGGTGTGATGTCACAAATTGGAATTCTGCCGCCTGATTGGTTAATTACGGCTCTTTCAAGTTAGGCCTACTCCCTGGAGTGAAAGATTACCTTTGGAGTGAATGATGAAGTCAACAAAATCACGCCTTGCAGCAAAGCTACTCACTGAAATTATTTCTTTTTACATAATATCATAAAAAATATTTCTTGCTGCTGCATCTCAAGGAAATACCTTGATCAAAAGTCAAAGATCAAAAATGGATTAAATACGCTCCATAGACGGTCCATAATAAGTTTCTCACCAGTCGCAGGGAGTGTGTGTACCAAATCAACAACTGCGACCGACAGATTTTATTATATTTTTTTCACCTGGTATATAAAGGTCTACGAGTAACTGTAACTTGCGATTTTTGTTTCAGTAATGGAAATACTTCTACCGATTCGTCCGGTTTTGCGTATGGAGCACAAAAGGGTGGCTAATGAATGCATCTACGGGACATGGTTTTGCTCTTTGGCCAAAGTTGATCAATCTTCACATGACGCAAAACTTATTTGCCTTTTTTTAAAAAACTTAAAAGGAAAATTAACACTCACAAGTGTTGTTTTAATAAAACACCTTTGAGGTATATGTCAAGAACATACCTGAACCATCCACCCCATATATCTTTTAATGAGTAGGTTGTTATTCTCAAAAGGAGTCTAACTTTAGACCCGAGTTTAAAACAGACTTGGTCCTTCAAGGATGGATATTTTCCCTTTCAACATAGTCTGAAAATGTGCTGTAACGGGTGAGAAAATTCCTCATATCTATGAGAAATTTTCTCAAATCAAGAATTAGCTTAGCTCTTTTATTTTGGAAGAACAGAGGCTCGTCCGAAACCAATATCGGTTAGAGGTGTGGGCCTGAACCAAACCAAAACATTTTCTCGGCTCGAATACTTTTGGCGTTGCTTACTAAATTGAAAAGAGCGAGGAGCACCATACGAACTTTACATACGAAGAGTACATATCGCCTTTTGATTTACTTGTCCAATTTGAAACAGCGGTTAATGTACTGTTAATGCTGTATACAAAGGTACATTATTTTTCAGAGTATGTTAAAAGGGGACAAAAGTCACTCTATGCTGTATACAAATGTACAAACAAAATATGATCTTTGGGGTAAATTTTGCTTTTGCAAAGTGGACCTTTTGGTGGATAGTGGACCTTTTGGTCCATGTTTGAGGGAGGGCACAAGAAAGATGAGCTACATCATATCATTCACGGCTATTGGTGTGTTAGTTTACCGTTTGTTTGTTCGTTCTTTTTGTTTTTATTTATGTCCTTAATCATTAAAATGGATGTTGTAACATTCTCCTCTCTTTCATTATAGGCTCCCAGGGGGTCATTATATACATCAAACCACATCAGAATTTAAGTGGCCCTGGCACATTTTCAAAATATACATTTCTTCCTTCAATTTGCTGAATAATGATAGTGTAGGCCATTGGGAGAATAGGAATTAATTTACACATAAAATCCTACCCAAGCAGCGAGGGACATTAATAAGAGGCTAGAGACATCCAGGTAATTTGTAGGCAAACTTTAAGTTTGCCGTAACTTTAATCAACAAATATGTCTATTAGATGAAATCTTAGCTCGTACCCATTGATATTAAAACCACATATTTCACACAGAAACCGGTCAGACAAGATGCATGCCCTGAGAATCAACTCTGGCGTGTTTTCTTGTGTTACATATACACGCCATTTCCATGTCGTCTGCTGGAATGCATGTCGCCGGCGACATTAATTATAAAATCTTTCCGTTTACCCATAACGCGCTATTTGGACTAATAATTTCAGGTGAGGGCTAATGTTTATAAAAGCATTATAACCATGCAAAATATCCGCACTATTTTTCAAATGTGCCAGTGTTTCTTTAATAATATTAACATATAATAACATGAAACATACTTACCTACGCCATCAATGCATGCCTAAGTATTGAACAAGCACCTTCCTCGCGGCATGATGATTGTTTCATGATGCAGGGAGTGTCGGTATAATGTCATTGTATCGAATTGCATTTGACTTAGGTAAAATCTTTGGATGGAATTGGTGATTTCCAATATGCGGCACGTGTTAGACTGAAATATGTGTTCATGTCGTAATTCGCTCTTTAGGGCAAAGATATCAACAGACGCTATTTCATGATATTTCAATTAACGATTAAAATACTCTTATGTATACATGTTTGTAGACATTTTCACATTTCTATTTCTCACTCTAGTAAAACATTGTATTGCTTTGTCTTGATTAATGCATAAAATTGTTGTTGCTGATGGTAAAAATATCAATAAAATAGATATCGAAAAGTTGTTGAAGCATGCGCGCTGAAGCCGGACATCGACATCCTACCAGCAGGCGATATGACGGAAATTGGCGAGAAAGGAATCAACTTAAGCGGTTGCCAGAAGCAACGCGTCAGTATTGCAAGGACCATGTACTCACCAATCTGTCGTGCTATTGGTAGGATATAAGTCATGTGAGCGCAAGAAGGTCCGTAAAATGCAATAGCTGCCATGTGATCATCTGTTTGCTGCCATGTATTGGATGACTTTTATTTATCTTTTCTTTGATAATCATGGCTCTTGATATCAAGAGCCACTGACCAACGACTGTGGCAGAACGCAGTCTAGCACTGACCGTCTTGCGTGTTCTCATGAGGATTTGTCTTGTTCATTGGTTTTATTAGGCCCATGATATACTTACAGTCGCAGCAAGCGATTTCTGCGCGTGACGCGTGAGCATGCGTAACACTCGATCTTGGGTCAGAATCCGGTACGCGCAGCCCATCGCTCGATGCGGACTGGAAGTATGTCATGACCTTATGGTGGCTTCAAAACCCACCCACCTGTTTACCACTGCCCGGTTATTTCCGGTTGAAATCGTTCTATTCGAAACAATGAAACAGGTCCACTACCATGAAATCCGGTCAACCTGAGTTGAATTTGAAGCACCCTTGACTCATACATTCATGTTCCAATA
>JAMKCH010048298.1:0-11715 GCA_023653785.1 Ophioderma brevispina
AAAATTATACCCTTCGCAGGACTCACTGCCAGTGATGGCCCCCTTTCCCACTTAAAAATCGCTGGTGTCAAATCAAAGCCAAAGCAATGTCAAAAGGTCTGAAAAAAAATCGAATGGTAGTGGGTTAAAAACTGGAGTGAGCCATCGCCTGCACCGCAGCCTACAGCATGTTTTAGAAAGCAACCGAATAAAGGGTAGGGGTAGTGTAACATACCGCCCATACTAGGCGTAGTCTACTGTGTACTGTGGTACACAATGCAACAAAACATGAAAAATGGGCCGACCTGATACTCCCTAAGCACCCGTCTGTCAGCCAGATCTGTCGGCTCCACGAACCATCTTCTGTTGGTCATCTGTAATTCCTGAGTTTAGTGATGGGCATAAATTCCCTTTCTTCTTTAAAAAGCTCCATGGTTCTTCACCCCGCTTGCAGCCTGGACATAGTGAAATTTCATAAGACAACAACATCTGTCAAAAACAAAATATCGCCCTCTGAATTTCAAATGGAAAATTGACTACTTTTTTCATCATAATTCGTGAGAAATTTGAGGCTGCACGTTCGGACAAATCCGCAGTACTTTCACAGTCGCTTAGGTGGCGTAATGTGGAACAAATCTTTTAACAAATTAGCATTTTACATGCGACTAGTTTTTCTGTCGTGAGGTAAAAAATGGCCTGCATATTCTTGAGATGCAAAAAAGCAATGTCTCGCGCATCGCACGTGCGCTGTCGCCATATGCATTCGTTGACCACACTTCGATTTCTTACGAGATGAGATAAGTAGATTTTAGAAATTTACAGTATGTGATCTCCCTCTCCGACTTTCTCTGCGGCTTGCTTCAAAAAGATATACACACGGAGAAATACGCTCGTGTAGTAAGTACCACATATTACACACTAGAGTTGGTAATCAAAATCAAGATACGGAAAGCCCAAAAAAGTGACATGGGTAAATTCTTTTCTTTCTTTTTCTGTCGAAGATCTGTCAATATTATATTTATACGAGATTATTTTGATCTCGGATCTTTTAATTAAAAAACGTGTAAATACACATTTTTTTACAAATATACTAGAAGTTTAAATCGAATCTCGAAGCAAGCAGCCAGGCCCGTACGCAAAATGGCAAAAAGGTTACCTTTGAGTAACTCTTGCTTGAAAATTGTCAACAAGAACTTGATACTTTTTAGTACATCACTAATCGCATGCGCGGCATGCGCAGATGCGTATCAATTTGTTATTGGTAAAAATAGTACTTCTCCAAGTGTAACCGTTTTTCTCAAATATTTTGTACAAACACCACTATAAGTGTTGGATTGTTATATATGACCAGGCCCGTACGCAGGGGGTGCGGGGGTGCGGTCGCCACCCCCCCAATTCTACAAAAAAGGGGAAAAAGGTCCATTTTTTGCCCAGTTTTTTGATAAAAAGGTCCAAATTTAGGAGAAAATTTGACAAGAAAGTCCACTTTTTGGTGAAAAAAATGAAGTTCAATCCCCCCCAAAAAAGTATAGGCCTAATTTTTAGGCGTGTTAGTTCCACGTTTTCGAAGAATAATTTAGGCAGTTGTTTGTAGCGGAGGTGAGAGGGTGGGGAGGGAAGTTAGAATTTCTAATAGGGGGAGGGAAGTTAATATCATAAAGGCGAGGCATTAACAAGCGTCTGTAGCGTTGTATACGTGAATGGCGCGCGGCGCAGAAAGAAGAAGAAAAACTCAATGAGGGGGTTTCCCCCATACTGCCACCCCCACCCCCAGTGGCGGCGCCAGACCTCTTTTCTGGGGGGGGGGCAAAGTGCAATGTTTTTGGGAAGGAAAAAAAAGTGAAATTCTGGGGGGGGAAAGTATCAATATTTGAAGATTTTTAAACCAATTTTTGTCCAAAATCGTAATTTTGGTGAATTTTTGGCCTCAAATCGCTGTGAATTGCCAAAAACCCTTCATTTTCTTTGGACGGGGGGGGGGGCAAATTAGCGCCGCCACTGACCCCCCCCCTGCCCATGATTGCAGGATAACCTAAAACTCCTTTCAAATTGAGGAAATTGGAAATGTTGAAGCTGCCTATGTCATGGACGTATGTAACAGTGCGGAATAAAAATGATATCCATTCGCAGTGAGTCATAATCCTTAGAAAGATCTCTGACCATGCATTTGACATTTGACACGGTGATATTGCCATTTGTCTAAGCCCCTTGGTCTAATGGCAATGTTGGGCTACTCCAATTGTCTCTAATACCATTTAGTCTAATAACAATTTAGGCTAATAACAATGTAGTCTATAGTCCATATTCATCTGGTTAAAATCTCATAAATATTTTTGTTTTTAAATTAGTAAACAATAAGCACCACTCTTAATGAAAAAGAGTGAAAATTCATACTTCATGATTATGTACAGTGAGCACCCACCAAGGAGGTTGATGGAGTAAACTGTCATTCTTTCAAAAGGTATTCAAAATTAAAATGTGAAATTCATTCTAAAACAAGTGAACTATCAATCCATGGAGTTTTAAATTTCATTCTTTTTGAAAAGTCTTTCTGTGGTTTCATTAGTCACAAAATACATAATATTGATTTACTATTAAACAACAGATAATAACATATAAAAATAAAGAAAAAGAAATCACTTACTGTGAGTTTTCTCATTAAACAATTTATTATGTTTTTATAGTGTAGTAAGTAGAGTCCTAACCCTTTCAACACATCCCTGATCTACTTAAACCATTTTAATAGGACTCATACGATAAGAATATGATAATTCCTTTTGGTCTGTTTTCTTTCCATTATTCATTCATGAAAATAATAACTGGGTGGCCATTTGGACCTTTGTTCAGATGAATGATGATAAATATAATATAATAACACTAATATACTAATAAATAATAATAATTTCTTAGAATGTCCTTTGAAATTGAATTATTCATTAGGTATAGGAGCTCTTATTATTATTTACGTACTTTATTTCATATTCTTGTTAGTCTAGTGGTTATCTTTAATTTACATAATTAATATTCATAT
This sequence comes from Ophioderma brevispina, assembly GCA_023653785.1. Classification (NCBI taxonomy): domain Eukaryota; kingdom Metazoa; phylum Echinodermata; class Ophiuroidea; order Amphilepidida; family Ophiodermatidae; genus Ophioderma; species Ophioderma brevispina. The sequence goes on from JAMKCH010048298.1 coordinate 3,011, forward strand.
CCTTTGACGGAAAAAGCCAGAAACAAAGGATAACGTAAGTGGGAACAAAATTTCCCCCTAACACAATACTTTGTGAAGAATACGAATTACCCCTAACCCACCCATAAGCTTATAATAAACATAATAATCATCATCATCATCATATCACCATTCACTTCACTTTATTGTTATACTATATATTGAATTTTTAGTGTAAATGCTTTATTTAGTAAAAGAAACTTCTACCGTGATGAACGTTTTCAATTGGGCGTACTTATCACTAAAATATGAGCGATCTGTAACGAATGTATTGCGATTAACCATGCGTCTGGTTGGCTCGTATATTTAGGGTTGCATTGCGACCTAGATAGCCCTTGCAAAATTATTGTCTCAGATTACAACACTGAATTTATTTACTAAATGACATTTATAAACTATTTTATTCCAGGTAAATTTTCATCGTGCAAACAAACAGGCGTACATGAAATGGAGAGCGGATAAGGGGAGTGCGTTCGTTACTTGTAACAGCTTCATTCATAATCGCCGACGGGAAGGATTCCCCTCAAACGTCTGATCGTACCGTGTGCACGTTACGTTGTCAAGCAATGTGGATTTCCCGATTCGTCGGTGCCTCGCCTTCAAGGCCAACAGCTAAACAGTACCAGCGCACGGACACCAAACATCATCCACTTCGATAAGATTCTTTTTTTTTTTATCTTTCAGTGTGTATCGGATTTGTATTATTGAAGACGGCAAATCATGATCACAAAGGTAACAGCAAAACAAATTACACGTAAACATACAGAAAGTTGCAGCCACATTCAATTCTAAAAATCAGCTGTCATAAACAGGTGCCGTACGCAATGATTTGTTTACGGGGGTGCGGGTCTTCGAAAAAGTGACCCTTTTTTTGGAAAAATGGACCTAACCTCCTAAATGGTCCTTTTTTGACGTTTTTGAACTATCAAAACAGTGGGACTTTTCGTACATCTTTTCGCTAAAGTTTGGACCTTTTTACAAAAATGGGCACAAAGTGGACCGTTTCCCCTTTTGTAGAATTGGGGGGGGGGGGTGCGCCGCACCCCCCTGCGTAGGGCCTGGTCATAAACCTCCACACTTATAGTGGTTGTTTGTACAAAAATGTTGTGAAAGTTACACCTGGCAGTACGTATTTACCAAGAACAAATTGATACGCATCTGCGCATGCGATTAGTTTGTACTAAAAGTAATTCAAGTTCTTGTTTGTCCATTGCAAGCAATGTCTTCTTCTAAAATGTAACTGCCTTAGCCTGTGCAAAATGCACGATATTTCCCGAGGATGGCCGCCTCAATTTTCTAACACTTGAGGTGTTTGCATACATAATGCTGTATGTCTAGTAGAAATTTTAAATTTACTATACACACACCAGAATCTGAATCTCCGATGAAAGTCTTTAATCCTGAATGCTGTCTCCATATTCAATTACCTTTTTACCTTTTTCTCGCTTTACAGCCGATACTGTACGTCAGGGAACCAGGGTAAGAATGTTCGTGTTACTGCATATTACTTCCTATTTCTATTATGCATTTAATTATAAAAATATGTTATACACAATATTGAATATTTTGCAAGTAATATGGTTCCCCCTCCCGTTCTCCATATTGTTGACCTGACGGTTTGCAAAAATATTGTGCCAGAAAACTGTTCATTTTGCCGACACAACTTTCAAATTTCCGGGTCGCTGCGCTCGCAGGTAAACTAATGTAAGGGATAAACAGCGGAATCAAAAAATAGGAAATGCTTTTTAGAATCAAGATAATATGTTTTCACAATGTCACCCTAACTTGGAACAAAAACCCCAAATTGTGAAAATTGAAGTATACTCAGCCAGAACATTTTTTAAATTGTGTCGGCAAATGGACGTTTTTGTCACCCCTTAAATGGTCGGTATCGGACCTATAAAAAGAAATGCTTGCGTGCGCGCGCGTGTGTGTGTGTGTTTTGTGTTATCTTTGTATTCTTTATTTTTATTTTATGTTTGGCCGACAAACGATTGATGTCGCATTTGGTCTGCGTCAACATCGAACTTGCGACTCTCGTGATTCATCAAACGCCTTATGTTTCTTTTGTAAATCTTTCACATACCGTCCAGGCAAAGTTATAAAGAAAACAAATAGAAAATATCACGTCAAAAAACCGTTTTTACATTACAGGCTAGTCGCTATCCCATATAGGTCGTGCATTTAGGTTTTTAGGTTGAGCAATGTTACAGTTCGTACCGCAAATACGCGAGGGGGGGGGGGGGGGGGGGGGGTGGCGATGACAATCACTCTCCAATTTGCTATGTTATCCTGTGATGAAACGTGTAAACACGCACTCTAACGTCAAATTTTGACATTTAGCCTTTGCCTAGATACTTACGATGTCTGAATTATGTTTCTACTGAGGCATCAATCATATAAATCACAAGAGAGAATGACTCAATATGACAGATGAGCGCTACGTACTCAAAGTGAAGTAGTGAAATCGTGCACATATAATCTGACTCTGCCTATAAATAAAAAAAGCGCAGATATCAACCGCGGTCGGCGCCCTCAATGCACGCATTCTATCTTCAGTAGATACTCTAAGGCCTACTATCATCATGGTGTTGTTTTCCCTGGTGTTGTAGTAAAGGGCTCATATTGCTCTAGTAGTGATTTCATATAGATAAGACCCAATAATTTCTTCTTTTTTATTAATTCCTCACATGTGTTGCAGATCTCTAGCTCACTAAATTTGTTATCACCGTTTGCATCGGCCATTTATACATAATTTATTCATATGCACTATGCACATAGTTTAAGTAAACTTAACTTTGTTTTTATTTTAAGTTGCATGTTGGGCTGACCTGGATTAGAAGTTGTAATTCTTGTAACTCAAACATGATTCTCATCAATCTTTTATCAAGTTTTAGCTGCATTTGCTTATCATATTCGATGCAAATGTTCGCAGATTACCTGACGGATTTGTTTATTTGCAGGTGTTATTTTTCCCATTCATCATTATTTGATGATAGACATTTAAATTTGCCTTGTTTTCACATAACATTTAATTGACTATGATAATATGCCTTAATTTAAATTAAATCCGTTTATTTTTGAATGATAATCCAAAATACTCCCAATGGGTCTGACTTTAATACCAGATGCTATTTCACCAATTCATGTAATTTATATTTGATACTGAATTTTGACATACTCTTATGATTTTTCAATATTCATTTGATCCCTAGCCTATTAAAAAATTTCCGATGATATTCATCATTTTTAACTAGTATAACCCATATATTTTCCTGTTATTGCCCTTTCCGCGACATGGCTAAATGATTCTGAGTGTACTCTGGCAAATATGCTGATTAGACCTCTTAGAGTGTTCACGTGTTTCTAGGGGAGTGGGATCAGCATTTTATGTCCATAAATCTGTTTCCTATCGTGTTCGCAATGATCTTCAGCTGTGTTCATACCCACCCAATTCCCTGATCATCTCTCATTCTGAATCATTTTATTGAAGGTACTTCCTGTAAAACATTTATTGGCATATCTATCGACGCCCTAGGACGCCAATTGATGTATTTTTAAATATTTGACACATACTCTCACACAATCATCATCCAAATAATTTGTGATATAGCTGGGACTTTAATTTGGATCTTTTGAGCATGAAGTGTTATGTTATAAATGATTTTCTGAACGTTTTTTCTACACCATAATATGTATCCTTGATTGATGGCCTCAAGACTCACATCAAATTCGGCTACGTTGTTTTTTTGATAGCCAATATTTTTACTTAATAGAACTTAAACACAAAATTAAGTCCGGTGTTTTTGTTGCCGATATCACGGACCTTCCCCTTTTTCAAATCACAAATTCTAAGGCCATAAAACATGAATTTTATTCCCACAAAAACCCACCACGCTCTTTAACCTCAGATTTGAATACTTTTCGTGAAGAATTTAGTGCAGTTGATTGGTCCTTTGTTACCAACTCATTTACTGATTTCTCATATGATGCCTTTCTAATAATTTCCAGATATAATCTAACAATTTCAACTTATCAGCAGAGGCATAAGCATTTCAACGCATTCCGCGTAAACCATGGGCTAACGCGCATCCTACTTAAATCTATTAATAGAAAAGGAAAATTATACAGAATATATTTCCGTGCCTAATGACTATAATAAAACTAACGTATCTTAATTACCGCAATAAGTTAACTTTACTTCGTGCCTCCAAGAAAAATAACTATACTGACCATCCTGATGCTGTAAACATAATATAAACAAACTTGGAATATCCTTAATGAATTGCTTGGAAGAGCTCCCAAGTCTAAATTACCTCAAAATGTCTATATTAATAATATCCTCATCTGCTCCCAAATTATTTCTGATAATTTTAATTCTTATTATGCTAATATTGGACCTAACGTAGCTCAAAATATTCCGCTACTCCTGTTCATTTCAACCTTTCTTAATCTTAAATACGCCTCAAAATTCACCCTTTCTTTCCCCGACTGATAATGAAGAAATCTTTCTATTGCCTTCATTGAAAAGGGAAAAAAGTTCTGGATTTGATGAAATAAAATCCGCTGTTTATAAAATTTGTCAAAGATTTTGGCCACCCTTTAACCCCATTATTTATTTAATCGTTATCTTCCGGATCTATTCCATAAATTAAAATGTGTGAGGGTAACTCCTATTTACAAGTCTTGCAATGAAATACTTTTAGTAATTACGGCCTTCTCAATCTTGCCTGTGTTTCAAAATTTTTGGAACGTATTGTACACAAACGTTTTATTAATTCTGTTCGCGCTTCAGTCTTATTAACGATAGTCAATTTGGTTTTCGTCCTGGTAGGTCATCTTATATGTCAATTCTTACACTTACCATAAAGTATAATCTGAACTTGGAATATTCTAACACCCACTTGGGGTAGTCTGGGCCTCTCGAAGGCCTTCGATACCTTAAATCATGATATTATTCTTCTCCCAAACTCGAGCACTATGGTGTTCGAGGTGTTGCTTCGAGTGGTTCAGCAATTACTTCTTTAACCGATATCACTATGTCAATAGAATAATCAGTACTCATACTCATTCTTAATAACCTGGCGGTGTGCCTCAAGGATCAATTTTTGGGACCCTGTTTTTTCTTATATATATCAATGATATCGTTTATTCCTCTGAATATTTCTTCTTTACTTTATTTGCCGATGATTAAAACCGATTGCTTTTCATTACTTAATTTACCTTTTTAATATCTCCATACATTATGAGCTAAACATGGGTGTGCTCTTGGCTTAACGCCAATAAAGATCATGGAAGACTGACAAAACTAATACATCCTGTTTCAAAACAGACACGTACTCGCAAATACATTCACTTGATATTAAAATTGACAATATTAGTATTCAAAATCCTCATACCAAGTTCTCGGATTATTTAGATGAACATTTAACTGGCAGCTCAAATCTATTCGATTTCTAACTTGGTATATAAAATATTATGGTATCTTGATGCGTTTGAAAAATTTGCTGTGTTACCCATGACACTTAGGTTTCATTATATAACAGTTTAGTATTGCCGCATGTTCTATATTGCAATTAATTGGGGATAAAAACAATTGTAATCTTGACATAATTCATAAACAACCAACAAAAAATTAATTCGTTTATTCACAGGCTCCCATTATCTAGCCCACTCTCTTCCCTTGTTTGGTCAATTAATACTTTGATATTATGGATATCACAAACTTCAAGTGGCAATTTTTAGTATAAATATTCAACAATTTATTCCCAATTTATTTCAATTACTTTATACTGGTAGTCAAATTCTATTATCCTACCCGTAGATCTAGGAGTATCGTTGGCTAACTTCAACACTCACTTAGCCGAATACGCGACGGTGTCAGGTCCCTTATTTTATGCGAACCATTCCATGTGATATGATAATTCTACTTCTGTTTAAATGTAAGTCAAGCATAAACATCCTTTATTGTCTGCTTGTCATTAGATTGTTCTTACTCAATTATTATATTATTTACTTATTATTATAACTCTTTTTGCTGCATTTGTTGATTTCTGCTTTGTTACTTTTTTACCTTTGAATTAAATTTTAACATATATTGATTCTTATAAACCAGGTCAGCCTACATGCTTAAATGTTGCGACCTGTGTCTTGTAGTCTTGTAAATCACCATGTCTGTCTATGTCTGTCCTTGTCTTGCACTGTAAGTGTCCAGGGTGACAGGACGATCGAGCTTGCTTTGATGGTTCTCCACTGCCATATGTCCATTTATTGTAAACTGTTTGTATGAAAAACTAATAAATGAAAACTTAACTGAACTTATATGTAGTGATTGCATATAGATAAGACCCAATATATTCTTACCTTGTATTGTTAGAAAAATGCCGTGAAAGGTGAAAACAAAAGGCGAGTTTGTTTGCATTAAATTTCCAATGTTTTATAGCTGTAGTAGCTGCTCCTATATAAATTAGAAATGTAAAAAAAAAATTACGTATATTCACAGGTGTACAATTTCAACAAAACAAACCCATATTTTGCTGCATTTTAATTCGTAAAGATTAAGAAGAATAGTGAGTATAGAATTGCTGAAGATAAAGGGAAGCTTAGACACCACTTTAAAAATAAAAAAAGGACCCTTGATTTTGAGGGCTTTGGATTCTCATTTCAGTCATCAATTTTCTTTGAGATAACATTTACCATGGATAATGTTGGGTATGTGATTTTAGTTGAAGGGTGTTTGTAGAGATGTGTGTGAGGTGTTGTTTGTCCGGCCCTGTCTCTGTGTCCTCGCTAGTGTTTTGTGACGGGTGTTTTGACCTGGTTTGTTCAGTGTTGAAAAAACCGTACTATGCTAGGAATGGGTTCATCGTGATCAACCTCATACATTCCTTGCATATCACAGGTTACTCTATGTGTGTTTGGTGGTTGGATGATGGATGAATGCCCTAATTTATTACTCTTGGCCCGGGTCATTTAGATTTGCCTTCATCATCCAGTCCAACAATCTCTGATTCCACTATTCTACTTGGTACCAAGCATATTGTGCTCTGGTAAATTAATGAATAATTATCACACTCTCGCTGTATGTATGTTACAAGTACACTCTTTGTGGTTGGGTTTGGTGGACTATAACTGTATGTTTTTCTCTCCTCTGCCAAACCAAGTTAACAGTAATAAACTAAATGTACGTAATAGAAATTATTCTTAGCTTAACACTTAAGTGACCAAGGGTTTTCACTCCCGTTGGTGCCCACGGGGGGGTTCCATGGGACCCCCCCTAAGGGAAACCACTGTCCCGAGGGAATTTTGCACGAAATTTATACCAATGTGAGGGTCAGAAGGAAAACCCAAAACTCAGGCAATAAAAAAATATGATTTGTTTATTTTGGGTGGCAATTAGGGGCCAAAACATTGTTTTCAAACCGAGAAATGGGCAAAAAGACGGAACATTCAAATGAGCCTTGTGCTTACATCAAAAATTGTAAAAACTGATTTTATGTGATATCTATTCTAGAAGACCCAAATGACTTATATTAAACACACCAAAAACCGCATGTTTAGGGAATCCTGTATTTTTGACGGGGTGTTGCAAAAATACACTTCATTTTCATAGAGTGTGTACAGTAACGTTTGGCAACGTACATGATGAAATTGTTGTTTTTCAGAACATAAAGGGTTAATTATTTTAATGTTACTATAATTGTTTACTTCAGTATGTGTGAAATTATATCAGCAAAAAAAAATTTGCTTTGGTCTCGGTTATTATTTTATTTTTAAAAATATTTCAAATGACTTCCGTTAGTGCCCAAGGGGGGAACCTAGGGACCCCACTAAGTATCGCATTCCACGCTTGGCCGATTGTAATTATTATTTTGGTATGAAAAGAAGCGCATTTATTTAAAAGTAAAGACAATTAAAAAATTTCGGCGCAAAATCGCACGCGTAAAGCGACCAGCGTGAAAACAAATTTGGGGTTCCCTAGGGGAAACTCCCCCCTTGGTCACTTAAGTGTTTAATCCTTTCAAGTGGATGATCTGTTGATTAGTCTGGTGTAAAGACAGTAATTGTATACTCTTGGAAATATACTACCAGGTACTATCAGTTAAAGGAACCAACTTGGTTTGCGAACCTCTCTGGAATCCCCCCCCCCCATGATTTCTAAAAAACCGAGTCTTTGACAAAAAAGACTAATGTTTGATAGGAAGATAACATACATTGGTGCACAAAATCAGAATTTTGTCACATATTTAGGGACACCAGTTATGTAAAATCTCCCGTTGCACTTTAACCACCCAACGTGGCGTAGACGATATGGACTAAAAATATCCACACTTCATCTCTTGCTTTGGGGCTTTGACCAATGTCAGCCTATAATTCGGATAAAAAATTAAAGTGAATTCGGCATTTTTTCACGCGCTACGCGCGTATTTCGTCAAGTTCCCACACAGGCCTAACCAGACCGACTGGGCGGGACAAAGTAGGAATTTGGCCCCTTTGGATCAACTGCTTGGTACGCCACTGTGTTTCACTTTACCACTTTTTTTCTTGTTATCCAAAAACTACATATTACACGGGCATGGCAAGCCAGTTTGAGCACGGCGGTAAACTCCGGGTTAAACACAAAGTATATATCAGATTGCATGGGCCTATACGCATTTCCCGAGTTGAACCAGTCTTATAACATCCGG
>JAMKCH010048299.1:0-11358 GCA_023653785.1 Ophioderma brevispina
ACAAATGGGTGCTAGCTCCAGGGCTAATAGTAATCCTTTATAATGGGCTGTGAGCCCAAGTAAGCCGCGAATGACCCGACCTCGAGACCTCAAACCGTTTACCCCACAATAAGACCCCAATTCAAATTGTATGAATCGAATCCAACCAAATCCACTAAAAAGGATTAGAAAAATTTTAACAAGAGTGAAAACTAAAAGTTTGACACACCACATATACACACACGCGCTCGCGCGCGAGTGCGCGCCACACACACACACAACACATGATGCCAGAAAGTCTATCCGATTTCATGCTGAGAACCAAAAAACAAATTGTGATTGATACTGACATATGAATGGAAAAGTAGTTACGCCAATATAATTTTAGATCTTTTTCAAAAGCTGATTTGAAAGACCCATGAATGAATTATAGTCGATCCACCCTCATATGCACGGGTCCCTCTTAGTTTTGGGCTGCGACAATTGTATAGAATAGCGTGAATCACTTCAGGTGTAGTCAGTAGTATAATGATAAGCCGATTACAATAGGATTGACTCCCAGTTGCGTCCCCAGGAAAAATTAGGACTGAGCACAAAAAATGTTGTCGTACATTTGCAAAAAATTTGCATGTGAAATAAAACCATGATGCATAGGCCTATAGTAATCGTATTATATTATGACGTTAAAAATTCACTTACATTCAGGTCATCATCGTCTGATTCCGATTCACTGCCACTGTCCTCCGTACAGCTTGATTGGATTTGATTAGTCAAATCAGCATATTCTCCTTGCTCCAGTAGGAGTATTCTATCCCAATAAATGTTTTTATTGGCATTTTCCAATCTATTCGGCGACTTTTGTAGAGCGTCCGCGACAGTTTGAACAGATTTAGGGGGGGGGGTTATGGTATGGGGGAACATATGAACGGTTGGATCGACTATAGCATCTCGGATATCTTTTGATAAGGTTCCAGGTGACATATCTTTATAACAAATGTACTTTTACCATAGTATTATTAAAAACTAGGCATGTACAGATTACCTGCTTTGCTGTTAGTGTATTACAGAACACTAATGTATGGACAGAACTAATTTCATGAAAAAGATCATTAAGGTAAAAAAAATATTTAAAAATTCTATACATTTTACACGCAATATTATAAGAATTTACAATGAATATCCAAAAAACCTAAAGTTCTTAAACATATCATAATGTAAAAGTACGAATGGGCAACTTAAAATGATTCTCATGGCCGTATCTGTAGTTTTCTGCATCTGCCATCGCTAAATGGGCCGGACCCCTATTCAAGGAATAGGCTGAAACAAAGGAATAAAAAAACGGTTCGCGGTACCCTGGATATCGGAAAGTCGACGAATCAGGTGGTCAATCTAATGTTAGAACGGGTTACTCACAAAAAACACCCTTATCTCACTAGTTTTTGGGTGCCTGGAGTGTGGCATGACTTGACAGCAGCAACCGATAATTGGTCAGCTGATAAGGGAAGAAAAATGCTTGTATGGATGTATTTTTCACGGTTTCTTTTTTTGTTTTCAAAAATAAACCTATATTATAACTAGTCACCTAATAGACAATTTAGTTAGGAATATTTTGGGATGCGTAAATCGTTACGATAGGCCAAGTATTTGGGCAATCTCCAGTGTACCGCAATGTACAAAAAAATCGAATCAACGCTATCTGACACTTTGTGATACGTGGAATTCCCACGCTCAGCCATTTGAGTGGTTGCTAACTCCCTAGCGCAGTGAAGATTTGCAAGCTGTAGTGGCTCAAATTACTTTCTAGTGGATTCAGCAAGTGGCCGGCGCGTGTGCCAAGACGACAAGGAAATGGGGTTGTTAGGCTATCACAAACTGGTCCCATTCAGGCATATCGCACTATACGGTATGCGCTTTGATTGGAAAGCGCGTCACCATTCCGGACATATGGCCAGTCAAGGCGAATCGTCATATGTTATTATAGTGTAAACATGTTCAAAAGACCATAGGTTTTACCTACTGACGACATCTAGTAGTGAACCACATAGAGTGGTCATCCTTGATTATTCATTCTAAATTAGGCAAACATAATAAAATCTCTACCATAAGTAAGTCCTTTTGTACCAAGTAAAACGAAAAAGATAAGGCAAAGTAGAGATAAGAATGGGAACTACAACTGCATTTGCCACTCTTATAACAACCACGTCGCTGAAAAGCCTCATACGCATCATTAAACACGCTATTTTGTATATTGTTATTAACACTTAGTGCCGGGGGGGTTCCATAGTACCCAACATGTGATTTTTTGCGATTTCTCGGTTACGCAATCAAATTTTTCAAGAGTTTTTTGCTAATTGTCTGATTATGAATACGCTTCTCCTGATTCAAAAATGATTTAAATCCGCCCACGGCTTCATTAGAATATTAGGTTGGATCACTAAGAACCCCCAACCCCCTTGGGCCACTAACGGAAGTGACAAATCAAGCATTATTTTACTAATAAAAAAAACGTAATTAAATCTTGGGATTTATTTGCTTTAGATATATACCTAGGAGGCAATTAATTAATAATTAATAATACTTACAATCAAATACCTTATTGCTGATAGCATTCATTTTAATTTTGTTATGACGTGCTCTTAACTGTGTAATCTATGGGAAAACCAAGGTGATTTCGAGAAAAATACAATATGGTATAAATTTGGCTATATTTTGCAATGATTATTTTAATTGGTTAGATAAAATGGAATATTTTGGTCAAAACCTTATTATTGGAGTTGCTGAGGGTGGAAATGGACGAACACTCTTTTTGGAGAGTTACAACAATTTAAATTGCCCATAGGACATAGGTCAAAGTTTGGATTTTTAATTTTAATGTGGGTATGTGGTTCTTTAGTGACCCCCATCCACTGTGTTAGTGTCATGACCAAACTCCCATGGGAAAGTGGTTACCTGGGTTGGGGTGCCTAGGACCCCCCCCCTGGGCACTAACGGAAGGGTTTTTAGCTTGGGCAACTTAAACCTCGTCTACCAAGGGGGGGGGGGGGGTGGTTACCACCCCACTACAGAACTTTGCTCCGGTGCCCTAAAATGCCACAATTTTGCATAAAAAGCTTCCGGGTAAACGTTTTCTCATTCCTTTCCGTCATATATGTTAGCGAAAAAATTGAAGTCAGCACCTTCACCGGGGTTAGGGTATGCCGTCAAGTCGAAGGGTACGGGGGTGGTTGCCACCCAAGAATAGTTTGTAGTACATTCTTTGAAATTATTATACAGAGTATTGCTCACTAAACTCTATATTTTATGTAAAACTAGTCATTGCCATCATTTAGAGTGGAAAACCGCATGAAAATCCGATATTCCTAACTTTTTAGCGCAAAATCGGATTTATTTTCTGCCTATTTTCTGTGGAAGGAAAGGAAAAATGCCAATTTGGCTGACTCGCGGAACTTTGACGTCATTTTGAGCCATACTAGGTATGTAGTACTTATTTTGGTAGCAATGAAAGAAGAGGAGGACCCATAGCTCTATACCATTGGTATGAAAAGCCATAAGCAGCCAGTGCTTTATAACGACTTCTGGGGGTCTGCCCCCCCCCCTGGTAAACCGGGTTACAAAAATAAAACGGCTTGGTACCGACGAGGGGGTGAAGTGTTAAAGGATACGATTGTCAAGATGGGGGGCAAGGCGCAGGGGGATCGGACTGAGGGCAGAGAGGAAGAAAGAGAGGGACATACATCAGAATTACCGCGATAACAATAATACAATTTGATTTTGGTAAGTAAAATTACAAAATAGAGGCATTTTAATTTTGGCTCTTTTTTGAATTACGAAGAAAACGGGCGGACTTTTCGCCACGGCTTCAATGATCAAAAGCCGCCCATCTCGTGACGTCAAAGTGAGACACCAAAACATCGGGGTGACTCGAATGGTATTGTGACACTGTAATATGTGGATTAATTAATGAAGTAATAATAAAATTAGAAAAAAAGTTACAGAATGACATATTTTGTTTCATATTTCAACACGGCGATATGATGAGTCACAACGACGACGTAAAATTTGGATGGTCATCACTTTGTAGTCACCATTTGCCTGGATGTGGATTTGTCGGAATCGTTTTGGAGTAAGCTATTGGGCGGCAAAATAAAAGGGCAAAAATATCAACAAATGTGGGACAATTTTCAACTTATTTTGATTTATATGTTAATCGACGTTACTTAAGCTGTCCCATCCATAACAATTTCAAATATTTTTTGTCAGAATCATGACTATTTCCTTTAAGGCTACTCGACCGTTTGTTTTCGGCCACCCCACGGGCATGTTGAATAACTTGGGTTATCTGATTACTATCGGTGTGCTGCCTTCAGCGATGCTTTTAATATAGGAAAAATTACGGTCCATGCAGGTTTAATTTCATTCAAATTGGCCAGTCAAACATCGGACAATGTTGAGGCAATAATGGACTTAACACCATCGCTGGAGCTTACGTGTTTGGATTTTATAAGATGTTTTTGTTTTGGGCCTCAGCCCAAACCCCAAACACCCCAAATAATTACAAACAATAACTCCATGACAGATGGTTTGTAATTCATCGGTTGGCAATCCATGAAATTATCTTTAGATGACAAATGCAATAAAATTTTACATCATATATGAAATATCATAGCCAAAACTAGGTCCCTTTTTTTCTGTTACTTGGTAGTATAAATAGCCACCTTCAAAATTAGACAGGTAGGGAATTGCCTTCGCAAAAATACACCATCTGCATGGAGTGAACTTATGAAAGCAAATTTTAAAGGAGTAGTGTAAAAGTCAGTCTTTCATGTTCCAGAGGCTCAGTACGCGAAGTATAGGAAGCGAGGGTTTTTTTTTACCCTTGGTTTGGGAGACATTTTACAAATTTAAACGCCAAAATTAGGCAAAAAGCAATATGCACGTAGCCGGAAATAGCGTCATGTATTGTGTCCACGCTCATCCAGTAGCTGTTCCATTTGTTCACGAAAGTCAGCTAGGATCATTTTCGTGAGATTGTGCTATTCCATAATGAAAAGACAAAAAACCTCACGTTCAGCGTGCCGTTAAATTAGGATTGGGAAATCCAGTATCTTATTTACAAATCCCTTCTTTTATGACGCATGCACCCTTCTGGAGCATTATCGTTCACAAATATTGTTATAGACAATTACCACACCACAAACTGTGCATAAATCTCACGAAATTTGAAATTGAGGGCGCTTTTAAAAATTGACTATTATTTCATTAAGTATTTTTCATGCTCTTTGCGTCATCATTGCGAGATCAATAACATTGGTGAATCTTAATGACACGGAAATGATTATGGTGTGACACTGCTGTACTGCTTGGGTGTTTGAAAACTTAAATCACATTAGATTAAATAAAACACTTCAACACAACCATACACTGTGTGTAAGTGGCATGCTTTAATTATTTTTGTAATGTGTAATGATGCGGCTAGTATAATAGGCCACTATAGTATATTTCAAATGAAGTGAGACTTCTGCATATTTCGACATGGGGATATTCATATGGGGTTCAATCCCGGCATGCCAGTGTAAATTGTCATAATAAGCAGTCCTGGTGGTGTATAGTTTTTTCCGCCATCAGCACTTCTGAAAAGAGACACACCCCTGCTCATCTATTGTAGTAATGATATTTAGACTTCCGAGTACCTATTTTGATCAATACTATTAAAAATGTGAAGTCAATTTTGTCAAAACTGTTCATATATTTTTCTTAAGTTGAATATGTCAACTATCCAATATACTACTCTCATATGCCGACCTTTCCTCAATTTTGCTGTGTTTTCTGCTATACTGATTTCCAGTTGATAGTGGAATAGCCTCTACTTTTTTGTAGTGGGAGTATGAATTGAAGGGGATTAGTATATAAACAACTTTAGTCCGTGTTTTTTGGTTATGATTTGCGCTATAGCCCTGATAGCCAACCCGGATGCGGTTGGGCCATTCACGGCCCAATTCAATAGCAAAACAATAATCCTAAGACAGTGCAAACTAAATCCAGAATAGTTTCATTCATTTCAAGTGAAGAGCAGGTTGAAAGCTATTTTATGAATAGTCGATAAAAGCGCTGCATTGTTACACACAGGTACTGAAGCCTTCTAAAAACTTTAAATATTTTGTAGGCATGTTTGTAAAAGCAACTCTGGTTGATACACTATGCATCACATAGTAATAAAATAAAAAAAAGTATTGACTCGACGAACAACGTAACTTTATCTTAGTTTGTCAGTTTCTTTCAATCCGATCTCTTGTGTATTGGCGAGGAAGAAATCCAAGATTTTCTGGGTATTCGTCCCCTATTTGGAGTAATGCGAAGTCCCAACCCCGCCATAACTCATAACCATCATTGGAATATACTATAGTGTGTGGTGTATAATTTGCTCCCCTTTTGCCCCGCTCAGACAGCGGTGGCAAGATATGATTTTGTTATACCCGCTGTGCACATTGTCCAGTTTAGTTTATTTGACCTATTGTAAATCATGGTGTTTTTTCTGGCTTGTACAAGAACCATATAATTTATGTTCTCACCCTTCTCATTGTTTCATTTAGAAATAACAACTAGTTAACAGGAATTATTAACGTACTTTTATATCCAGAATATTACGTATGATAAGAATCGGTGTTACTTGTGTTAGATGTACGAACCTACTACAATTATTTATTGAAGATACGCTATCAAGTTACACTGTGCCATGCGGAGACTAGGTATTTGTTGCCATTACAAAATATATTGCGTCCATGGTACAGTTACTGGAAACTGATGCATTCAGTTCTACAATGGTCTGTTAATGATAGAAGCACTTATTCCAAGGTTGGCCGGGATGTCAAATCCGCTTTGCGCTAATCTCTTAATACAAGGTTGACCTATTTTTGATGGCCAAATAAAAAAAAACAGTTTTGTTATGCGTGCATTGATATAAGAATGTATTATTTCCCCAACGCTGTGATAAGGAATGATATTTTGCAGTGTCAAAGGTATGTTATATTCAAATAACAACGTGTAATGAAATAATTGCTGGCGTTTTCATCCTGATACTTCAATTGAAACATCTGTATTTTAGGTCTACATTTATTTACTAACTACATTTCCTGTTACCTCTTACGTTGAATGGGCAGACCTAAAACTTTGAATGAGGTCTCACTTATTGGCCATTAAAGTAATTCCTGTTACCTCTCACGGTGAATGGACAGACCTAAAACTTTTAATGAGGTATCACTTATTTTGAACTCCAGTATAGTTTCCACTCGATTTTCAATGAGTTTCATGTCGAAACACACCAATTTATCAATCACCTTTTGGATTTGACACGTTGAATGAAAGGGGTAAAGTCCAGTAGTTATCAGACGTATATATGAAAAATATTTCAATTCATTCTTTGAAAAACATCGGCTTTTAAGCTAAAGGAAAGGTTGGTGTAATAAATTTCTTCTGATTGATCTGTATTGAAAATATTTGAAAACAATTCTTCATAACCATCCTCTGCTGTAATACCAATTTAGGTCAAGATTGCGACCGGCTCGAGGGCATAATCATCAAATACAGGGAGATTCAAAACAATGTTTGCCCATGGACATGCCGTTTGCATTGGGCCATATTCTGAGACCTAGATCCAGTTAAGTTAGACCTAGCAGTTCGTTTTTCCAGGATTATCGATACACATCCTGCTTATCAACATTACATAAACATAAACTCTCTGGATTTGCAGTAAGTGGGTGAACAATCACCTTTCAGTTGGGTAACCCTTTTTCGGTAACAGTCTGCAATGCCATGCTTTGTCAATGAAATGGAACAAAATTCATTATTTAGTTAGAATTTAAATTTTTACAACAATTGCAGCATCCATGGCCACATCTTACGACCCTTTATTCATTACGATTTTACTGTTTGTTTAGTACTTATGCCTGCTGGGATAGAACCAATCGCTCGTCACCGAAGTCTTTATTCATTCAAAAGATTTGATTTTAGATTCTGGAATACTGTTATTATTTTGAATAGGCCTTTGTTTGTAATTTGCGTGGTTGAGGTGTCGCTTTCGTTTGATTCAATTTTGAAGGTTTAATTAGCTTGTACGTATTACACACTGACCTCTACACATGGATAGCGGGCTGCCGCACAGTTGAATGGTCGCCGAGTGAAACAACAGGAAGTTGGTTTTGGACCTTTACAATATGGCGGAAACATATTCCACACAGATGTTCTATTGTTGGACAAGGTGTATGCATTGTTTCCTGCCATATTGTAGAGGTCCAAAACCAACTTCCTGATGTTTCAATCGGCGACTCTGACCCGCTATCCATGTGTAGAGGTCAGTGGTATTACCAGTGCTTCGAAATCCACGGGAGCACGGGAGCGCCGCTCCCAGAAAAAAATCACGGCCGGCAGAAAAAAATGACGCAGTAAAAAAAAAAAATAAAAAAAAATAAAAAAAAAATCAAACAAAAAATGAAGAAAAAAATTTGAAAAATTTTAGGAAAAAAAATAATATTTTCTGATTTCTACAAAATCACATCAAAAATAATACGTGTTTAAATGTTACCATGGTTACTTAGTGTAACAATATAAATACCAGTTAGTTTATTATTGTTGTATCTGACCTCCTCTGGCTGCTCCCGTGTGGAGCAATTTCTAGCGGAACAGTTGATGTTCATGTCATAAATAATAACACGTGGATATTATCAATTTAAAACGTAAACAGAGTACAGTCAAGTTAATATTTTTCGCATATACCCCTTAAATAATTTAATTTATTAATTTACAATTTTTGTATTTTATTTGCTAAATGTTATTAAACAAAAAATGGGTGCATTTTTGGTCGAGCTATTTACTAGACTTGCAAACCAACGTGCCTGTTGTTGTTTAAACCTATCAAAACTAGTCTCTGTTCCTCACTGACAAGTTAACTCTATCTTAAAGCCTTTCAATAGACGAGACGCCGATAAGTCTACACACCAGCCAACACAACTGATCCCAGCATCGTGCAGAAACATGAGCATCTAAGGTCCTTGTTTTAATTACTAATATTTTGCCAAACATAAGATTATAATTAGCTTTCCATGTTTATATTTGTTAAACAAACTGTTCGATTTTCGATCAGCAGCTACGGACCGCCGATTTTTGATGCGATCTAAGGTAAATGCTATCTGCAGCATGTGACATGCAGTGTGACTGTGTATTCTCTGTGTGTGAAACCGCCAGCATTCTGTTAATACATTTTTTGGTTGAAGGGGGTGGGGTACTCTGAATAAATTGGTGATATTTCTCTACATTTTTCCTCAAAAAATTTTCAACCCAGGTTAACTTTTGTCACCAATTAAAAAAATTAAATCATGTAATTTCAGACAAGAGCAACAGTTTTTCCCTTTTTCCCTTTCTTTTTTTAGGTATCATACATGTAGCTATCTACCAGGACACAACTCATTGCTACAATAGAACTTTGAAGTTTTGAAAAGGTGATACGGGTTTTTGTGTCATTTGTGTAGTATATTCAGCTCATTCATTTGAATTTGATGACTCATTTCAGTCCTTCAGTCTCAGTATTTAGTAAAATTGTACCAAAGTGTATTTTTAACTAATATGTAACTTAAAACTTAGAAAAGTTGTAGTGTTGTATTTTTCTAATAAGTTGGTGTTTTTATTTTGCCATAATTTTACCAAAAGCTATCATTTATGGTTGTTTCTTCATGTTTAATGATTTTACTCACCTTAAACTACATAATGCTAAAATGTTTTTGTAAACCTAGCAACATCTACAAATTGAAAGAATGGGGTGTGAGGATGCCGATTTTTGGATAGCTAAAACCCAAGAGCTCCGGGGTCTCCGCCCCTGGAACCCCAACGGGGCTTCACCCCTGGACCCCCGCAGGCCCTAAGGCGGGGCCCCTGGACCCAACCCGGGCTAGGGCTTCGCGGTAAGCCCCTTGCAATTGCGGCAAGCCGCTCAAACAGTTATTTCTTCTTGCTCGAATATGCCTGAATCACTCATTGGCTCCCAGACAGCAAAAATTATTCATATGCCCTGTGTACAGTATTGCTTTGCAGGTGAGTATGTGGTGCCCAGTGTGGTGTGTGTGTGTGTGTGTGTGTGTGCGATAAGGTGTATGCAGTGGGTTGGTATGTAGTATGCAAGGTGTGTGCTATGTTGTGTGTTTTTGTGGGGTGGGGTTTTGTGGGTGAGAGAGTTATCGTGTTTTGCTGGTTGTGATGTGTGATTGTGTGCATGTGGGGCTACGCCTTGCTGGTGCTTTATGAAATGTTTTTATGGTCTTTTAAACAATATTTCTCATTTTTTAACTCTTAGTCCGTTGGTAGTGTAATATTTGACCAATAGACAGAGGGGTACGCATATCTTTCAGATATCAGTAGGTTCTCACTTTTGTTGTGCCCTGGCACGCATCTGCCTGCCGGTCCCTTTTTTATGTGTACTTTACGTTCATTGCCAAATGATTATAAAATACATAAATAAATATCTCAATTGTGAACCTTGGGTACATAATGGTGCACGACAAGGAGTTAATATCGAGCTTAATTTGATGAACACTGTACACAAAAAAAATAACTTCATTATCTACTCAACAAATAAAATGAACATAATATACTAATTACTGCTTGTTGTCCTTTTGGGCGAGCAAGGAAAGTAATGATTGAAGATGGGTTGGGAAGGTTTGGCGCAGATTGTAAGAAAAAACAAACATGATACCAAAAAGAACAGACAAATACACAGACACCACAAATACAACTCAAACAACCCACCCAGAGGTTACCCCCACTAACCCACTTATACACATATCCTATGGGAACAATGGCAACTTAGCATGTTTCTTTCACATTAAAACTCTCACGAGGAAATACAACAACATCACCCCAAAGGACAAGCTGAAATCCCAATAACCAAATTTTGGAACATATGATGACCGAAAAATTTTTAGTTTACGAATCCCAAACTTTCCCGATGTGAGACGGCAACCCAAGATTCTCATATATCGCCAAGCAGTAATTTGCAAACGATGTAAATTCATGACCGCGGAGTAATTTTCACATCAAATTCACTGTCCGAATGGCCTCTTAGATTGAGAAAAACATACCAGTCTATACCAGGTAATCATGATATTTCAATCACGTTCCTTAATATCACTGTTCATGTTCAGACATTTTAAAGCACTTTTTGTTTCCAGATGCCATGCAAGAAAGTTTCCATCCAAGATGTTTGATCCTTACGGCAGCCAGGTTAGTGTGTATAACCTATATATACACAATTTCACAATTTAAAAAATTAGTTTAAAAATTCATGAATCTGACCTTGACCTCTTTGCAATCACCTTTCTTCAAAAAATACCTTTA
>JAMKCH010048300.1:0-11678 GCA_023653785.1 Ophioderma brevispina
AACAATAGGGAAGGAACAACACTATAGAAGTACAATGCTAAACGCAAGTTCTCAATTTAGATTTTGTTTCCCAAACACTATGTTCTCAGCCGAGAAATACGGCTTGTTTTTTTAAAATTGAAAAAAAAAAAAATCAAAAAAAAGAGCGTGCTATCGAATTGAAAAAAAAAAAACACAGGTTTCGTTCAATTTTGATATAAAGCAGGTTTGAGGTTTATCGATACGAAAGCTGGGAGGAAAACTTGTTTTCGAATCGAAAAAGATTTTTTAAACCTAAAAATCTTTCATATCGAATGTGGTCAAAGTAGTTTTTTGGATCTACCAAAAACAGGTTTAGTTGATTTTTAAAAGTCAAACTTAGCTAAAGGGAAAACTATTTTATTTTGTAGAGGTTATCTCTGCACACCTATGGCAAAATATATGTTCGCCGAACAAATGGTTTATCGGTTACAAAATATTTTGAAGGAGGAAAATCAAGTTTTTCTTTATAGGGACTTTAGACGACTTTTTATTTTTCGGGCTTCTGCGTGGCCCATTTTTTTTTGATCTTTCTATATAATAATTAAAAAAAGCAAAAAATAAAAATCTTGAAAATTTAAAAAAAAGAATGCACTACCAATGTGATTTTTCGCCGATGCGAGGGGAAACTGAGACGACCTTTCTTCTGGCCTAAGATCATATTGGTTTGAGGTAGTATAATCTCAGAGTATCGAAGATTTTTTGGGGGGGGGAGGGGGCGGATTTTGTCGAACGTGATTTATTTTGTTTAGATCTTGGTGGATTGGGACGTGTCTCGAGCACTAAAACAATTTTACACCCAAAATAATAATAAATAGCCACTACGAAAAGGTTTAGTCAAAAATCTGTTGGCCGTTTGCAGCCTTTTTCGGGTAAAATCCGTACGAATTGACAATATAAAGGGGAAACTGGTGATTTGGATATAGGACGTTCTTAAATAATTTTTGTCAAAACTTAATTTTGAATATTTGCTTTACACGCCTAAATGAATTAGCCTAAAACAGTTTGTTTTTGTGTAAATCAAACAATTTTGTCTAAAATGACTCCGGAGTAGTAGTGTGCACGACGGGCTTAGGTTGCACAAATGAAACCCAAGAACAAAGAAACATCAGAGTGTGTATAAAATTCTTGGAACATTTAGACGGGGTCACGACCACCTTATTTATGCAATTAACTATAACAATTAACATTATTTATGTAAGGGTGTAAATGTTCTAGATTTATGGTATAATGTATATCCATTTTACTAAAAAAAAACAAAATTAAAAAACAAAAAGCTGTTGACTGAAAATGAGGCGTATATAGTTGCTTATGACCACCTCTGTTTCCTAACATTTGTGAAGAGTCGATGACGCGTGTTAAATGCACCATTCCCCGGAGCCTTGCTACATATTTTCAGTAAATAAAACTTTTTTTTCAGAATTGGGACACTATGCCGTACACTGCAATCATTGTGCTAATAGTATTTATTTTTTCAGATCTACACACCTTCGGGCTACGTATTTATATTGAAAATAAAGTTTGTTATTAAGCCTAATTCCAGGGCGTAACCCTTTTTTACACATCACAAAAGAGTTTAGACCATGTAATTTATTTTTGAACTTTGCATTAAATCTTTCAAATTTGTTAGTTACTTTATAAGAAAGTGTGAATAGATATCAATTTGAGGGAAAACTAATTTTTGACTTAGACCATGTCAACTTAAACCTGGTCTAACTTTGTGTGGCATACGGAACCTTTGGGTTTAGATTTTGTCTTTTTAAGCGCCTAGACGCCGTTCAACAAACAACAAATCAAAAATACTTTTTGTGTGTGAAAAGGTGTATTTACCTAGACCACTGCTCCTATAATCATTTAAATCATCATCATTTTCTCCATTTCTATATCAGAGCAATGAGAATTTCTAACGTGAACGCCTGTTAAATGTGCCAACCAAGGCATTTATAGAAGCTAACGCTATATAGTTTTATTGTGTCTAAAACAGATGAACGTCATGCGATGGTGACGTGTTAAAATCTAAACACATAAACGTCATGTTATGGAAATGTGTTTAGAAGCTAAACTCTGAACACCTAAATGTTCAGGAATTAAATGCTTACATGTCCTCAAAAGTGAGACAAAATCGTGTTTAGATACGTGTTCAGACCCAGCACACAGATTTACAGTGTTGAAAACACACACAACCACAAAATATGTTTCAAATACTTCAGATTAGGCTAATGATAGGAAATAGGTGTTTGTTTAAGGGTTCCCACTGATACAGAATACTTGGCTGTGTTTCATACGGAAAGCCATTACCAACATATCTTGATTCCAAAATTTCATTTGAAACAGACCCACCATTTTAAAGGGGTTAGCATCGATGACGCGAGAGAATCGAAAACAAAATTGGAATGCATTTTTAACTTATAAGTCAGGAATAAGTGTGTACATTCCATATAACTGCTTTAATTGTAAACAAACCACCAATATTGAAAAAATGAAATAATTGAATAAATTTTATTCATCCTGTCTCCCGCAAATAGACTACAGCACGGCGTTTCAAAATCTCCCACTAAACATCTGATTGGCAGTTGACGCAGTACAGAATAAACAACGTCAATGTTTGTGTTTACGGTCAAACTGTATAACATGGTGTCACAATACACTCTGAAAATCTGTGATATTCACTTGGAAAGTCTTTTTTGATCTCAGGTCTTACTCTTGATACGCCGTTAGAAAGTACCAACAGATAAAAAGTACTGCCTTGTCTTTAAATACTGGATTTCAAGTCAACCACTTGCAGGTTATGTTTCCACATGTCCATGCCATTAACAAAAATATAAAAATGTGAATTTTGATGATTTTTTCCGTTTTTCTGATAGCAAATCGCTGGCTAATCCCTTTAACGCGAGCAGTTAATTGTGAATATATGCATATTACGATATACAAAATATTTTCGTTAACCGTAAACAAGCCATAATAATTGCCTGTGGCATGATAATGTGATAGAAATTATATTAATCATAATCCAAGAGGGAATAATGTCATGTACGACAATAAGTAATTAGGTTTGTTTTCTTTCAAGATCAGGCGAATGCATGC
This sequence comes from Ophioderma brevispina, assembly GCA_023653785.1. NCBI lineage: Eukaryota > Metazoa > Echinodermata > Ophiuroidea > Amphilepidida > Ophiodermatidae > Ophioderma > Ophioderma brevispina. The sequence goes on from JAMKCH010048300.1 coordinate 3,103, forward strand.
ATTGGATTGTTTAGGGTATCGAATCACAGAAAACACAAAATTCTGCTTTTACTTGATAAATACAGTTTGACTTTAAAACAATGTTTGAAAAATGTTTGGATCCCTTGCCGATTTTCTTCTGATTTCTCATGTTTCTATAGAATCCCATCACTGCGCAACGACAACACTCCTCGCAATGTCGTCATTCTCTTTTCCTACACATAGCTCTTCATAAAATACTTGTTTTCAGGATGGATATCATGCTTGTGTATGACCCTCCCACAAAAATCGAAATATTTGTTTAGGGTGTATTTTATCTAATTAAAATATGTGCTTAGGGAACGGAACCCCAGGTTAGGAAACACTGCAATTGAAGTATTTAATATAACCTGAATATATGCTTGTGTCACACACACCCTTTTAAATTCTAAACTTTACAATGATACTAAGTAGGCCTGTTGCGGTTTAATGTTAATTTGGTCATTTTCTTCAGAAATTAATTTTATATTATTAGCCATACTTAATAGTTACATTCCAAAATTTTTTTCATTTGTATGAACAGGTCACAATCCATTTCGGATATCACTTTGCATTTTCATGCCCTACATAGAGCCATTTCAACAAGTATACAAAGTCTTCAATAACACCATGTACCACTCACTGCAGTGTTAAACTAAACAATTTTCTGACCACGGTATGGAACCAATGTATCTTAACCTCCATAAAAGGACGCCGAGGCTTGCATTTCAAACCAAAAATAAAATATCATTGTTCATGCGCAGTCCCTGAAAATCTTCACACTTGTCCCCTCTACTACAACCAGCTTTTCTTCACCTTCCACTAGAGTCAGACCTGTAGGATCCGTACATCTTTTGTGAGCACCCAGGTAGTTACCAGTCTCTGATGAATAGCAGTCAATTCCCGTACATCTGGTCTGATATTAGCTACATAGAGTTCATTCTGTGATGTACACAGAGGCCGTGCGGACACCATGAAGCTGTGCGTGGAGGTTGTCAGTTGATGCAGTAAGGTGCCACTTTCATTCAGAATTGAGCTGCACCATTCACTCCACTTGATACTACAATTGTGTCTGTGTTGGTTACTGCATAACCATGGTTTTATCTCACACTGAAGCTTGTGATATGCTTTCCATCTACGTGATGTTTGCTGATGTATTTGTAATATTCTTCCCCAACTAGTAGATTATTCTTGTTATCTTAATGCCAACCTATACTGACTTGTATTCCGAGTATTAAATGAAACATTGCTCTGAGACTTTGTTGTGAATTGATGTCGAAGTTTCCCTTATCATTATATACACTTACCAAAGGTTTTGAGGCAGTAGTCACCATCACACGTTTACTGTGCTAACAACAACATTCCATACATGTTCACCTGGCCATAAATCTATTCTGGAATAACCAGCTTGATTGAATTTTCACTGATCCTCTCACTGCGGCAGCAACAACATATCCCCATTTGGTGCAATGGCAACATCATTACCGCCTGAACAGCTTTCCAGCACCATCCTTACCAATGTTTCTTGTCCAACTTCCAACCCGCCAACACCTCGTTCCTATGGTCCATGGGACAGTGAGCAGATGGGCACGCTTTGCCGAATATCCTGGGTTGGTTTGAACTTATCTCTCCCAAGTGCTTCTGAACAGACGTTGGTTTCAAATCCCTTAGTTGAGTCAGATTACTCTTCAAGGAGGAGTAGACCAGAGCCAAGTCATAATCTGATCCTGTCTGAGTCACTTCAGTAGCCCCCCATCGTAAAGTAAAGTATGAGTCTTTTGTTGAGGCTGGATGTCATCTTCTGGGAATCAAGATGTTTCTTTTTTTCTAGATACCCTGTTCAACTCTTTTTCAAGACAGTTTTCTTTTTTCTTCAAGGAGACTTAATGCTGGATTTGAAGATTCACCGATAGCCCCTTTTGCATTGCACCATTTCCTTTGAATTTTATCTGAAAGCGTAGCTAGCTCTTGGCAGAACTTGCATTTCTCTAACTTCTTGGCGCCTTGAACAGTTGCTCAATTTCCTTCTTCTGTCCTGTGTTGCCTCTCTCGGGGGTGGGGGGAGTTCACCGAACACTGGCTAGACGCAGGATTATCCCCCCCCACAACAGTGCACTCTCGTACATTAATACTCCACAAGTTTCACAATAAAACCACAAGACTTGACCTTCATGAATCTGACAGTGTTTCTTCTGTGGGAAAGGCTTCTGAGTTTAACTTTCCCTGACTTTAGGTCTTCAAAGGAATTACCTTAGATTACTACAAGCTTTTACCCTACTATGCATACTAACCCATCCCCACAATGAAACCCTCCACAACTTTAACAGTATCCTTCATCTTGATGACCAACACCCCACAGCTAGTACATGGAATCACAGGCATCCTTGGATTGTAGCTTCCCTCATGGCGTGCTTCCTTCAGAGTATTGATGAAGAAGTTTGACCTGAAAGCTTTCACTCCACCACTTGGTATAGGGAAATCCTGGACACAGATTGGACATCTCACCAGTCCTTCTACCTTGAGCCCCATGTGTTTAAGACATTTGATGGCATTATGATGAAGACAAGGGAGAGCTTTCGGTTCTTCTATGTACACATACAAATACCGGCATTCAGTAATGTCTTTTGTTGTGTGTTGTTTGGCTCTGCCAGTTTTTTGAAATGCCTCATCTGTAATAAAAACAATATTTAATTAAGGAAACCGTAGAAAGGAGAGAGAGAGGGTGGGGGGAAGAGAGAGAGAGCGGAGAGAGAGAGAGAGAGAAATAGGAGAGAAAAAAAGCAACATAAAGTAAAAAAGGGTCATTTTACTTGGTGACTGCATTTGTTTACCTTTTTTGTCAGTTTCAATCATATACCAGCCATATGTCAAACTAAGCTTTTTGATCATAATCAATTATTCATTTGAAATTTTGATGAAATGTATCAAGCCCCCCCCCCTTTTTGTCATGGTAAAGTACCATATACAGCCTGTTTCATTCGCCCCCTCCTCAAAAAGATTTAAGCGCGTACATTTTGATTTGGTGCCCTTTACCTTTTTTATATGATGAATAGCCTGTGCCCACCTTCAATATACCTAGGTTTGGCTAATAGAGCTTATCTAAAAAAAAAGGATGTGCATGATCATGTGTATGATTAGGCATACTTGATGGGAAAATGCATGGTTTGCATTCTTGGGCTTCCCTATTGGTTATACACCAGTAACCTGGCCTGCCGTAAGGTCAAAATCTTGGGTGGACTACTTTCTTGAACAATGGCTCTGGAAAGTGCTTAAAATGTCTGAAACTGCACTAGTTATATTAAGACATGATGAATTTCATTATTGACATGGTAGACTGTATGTTTTCTAAACTAATGGCGCGGCATTGGACATGAATAGAGGCAATTTTACTCCGCGGTCATCAATTTCACAAAATCCCGGATTTTGCAAAAAATTGCCAGCTTTGGCGACTATAGAAAATCTTGGGTTCCCGGTCTACATCGGGCGATTTGGTGATTCTTCTAAACAATATCTGTCATCATATGTTCAAAAATTTGGTTATTTGGTGATTTAGATTGTACTTTGGGGTGATATTGTTTGATATTTCCCTCTTGAGAGTTTTAAATGTGGAAAGACACATGCTCAAAGTCGCCGTTTCCCCCATATACTACGGTGTATAAGTGAGTTAGTGGTGTGTAAGCCACCTATTGCCAGTATTGGAAATATTTTGTTTGAACTAAAATTGCATTTTTTCTTCATATTAAGCTGTAGTACACCTACTTTGTCCACTTTCATATTTCGCTTTCTCTGTAAATTTGTGTTTATGATTTTATATAAGATGACACATACTCTTACTTACAGTAAATACTATTTAAAAATATCAGGGAAAGTCTGATCTAAGGTAAGGATAGAAAACAATGATACATACTGAATTAAAACTTAATCTTCTAGGTTGCTCTGTTGTGAAATACTGCCATGCATTCATCCCTTATGCAAGTACAGAAGGAACTGTTCCAAAAAACAACGAGAGAAAACAAACGGAAACCTCAAAAAGTGATGACATTTGATATAGTCTTTGCCATTTGGGGTATTTGATAACTAAAGGTTCGATCAGGGTTCGATTTCGGATCTTCAGCCAAATTCATGCACACATCGATCGGGTCACCCACCTTTAAGTTTTGCTATTATGCGTTTTGCGTTTGACTCTGGGGATTAGACTCAGGTGCGCACTCGCTTTTACTTAAGCTTAAATCACATCAACCACGGCCATGGTTTCCTTCCACGGACCTCTAACATGGAAGCGGTCTATAGTCGCCGATTGAAACATATCAGGAAGTTGTTTTTGACCTACACAATAATGGCGGGAACAATGCATACACCCTTTCAACAATAGAATCGTGTGGAATATGTGCACCACAGGCATTATGCATTGTTTCCGCCATATTTTATGTCAAAACCACTTCCATGTTGTTTCAACTCTGGCGACATTCAACTGGATTCCGACTTTTAATAATATCCAAAGCATAAAATCCATAATCTTTTCTTGACCAATACGTGTTTTACCGCCTAGAGCCCCTTACCATGTCTTTACTACAACAATTTCCAAGACAACAATAAAAAAAACTTGGATGAAAAAATCCACCTGCTATAAACTTTCTCAAGTGCATGCTCATGTCAAGTGCACTTTGCAGCAGTCTGTCATTGCTTCAAGCCATTGTTCGAAACTTAAAATAGATATAATATATCTATAATTTATAAGAAATCAAGAGAGAATTATTTAGTCTTCAAACCATATTCTCAGTATTCTCAAATCGTGTGCAATTAATTGTAGTAGTGTCACATTTAACGAGTAACATTGTTTGTACCTACCTTGGAAAATGAACAGAACACGCAAAGTAGCAAAATGGCGTGGATTGTGTTTCGATACGGGCGGTATCGCTAAAACCAATTTTTCAGACAGTTTACAATTCAAGTTATTAATATTATCACTATCATTTATTCGTCACACAACATGGCTATCGCACAGATTGTGCAAAGGTTTGTTTAATTTGTTTTTTTCATTTTGATATGTATTGGCCTTTGCCTCTTATTAAAACCATCTTGTTTTGTACCTCATAATCATATCGTCCGGGTCACGACCACTGCCGTCTTGATTTTTTTTTTTTAAGGGTTGGGGGGGGGGGCTAATTGGAGTTCATATTTGATTCTGATTGCATTTAATGTCCTCTTTAATTATACCAAATAAAAGTAATTATATCTCTGACCAAAATATCCCCAGGGGGGGGGGGGGGGGGGGGGGGGGGGGGGGGGGGGTTGGGGGGGGGTGGGGGGCTGTTGTGTGGGGGGTGGGGTTTTAAAATTTTTGGGGGGGCTAATTGGGGGGGGGGTGGGTTTTGGTGGAGGGGTGGGGGGTGTTTGGGGGGCGGTGGTGTGGGGGGGGCCGAATAACAACCATTTGTATAAACGGATTTCACAACAATCGACTTCGTATTCGATAGCTTGGAGTGTGTTCAATATCTTAAAGCAACCCCCACTGTTACAACTAAACCTGTAAAAAAACAGGTTTTGACGGCAGCTGGACTCACAACGTGCAAACGTAAAATAACTGCAGCCGTAAAAATCCGAAACTATTGCAGGGAACGTAAAATAACAGCGTGAAATCTCAGCTTCAATTCAACGTTATTGTTGGTGTTTTTGACTTGTTTAAAAACAATATTAAAAATCAAACTTATAGCCACTTCCTGATCAAATTCACGTTGTAGCTATGACACCAATACAACGTTGTATTTTTAACGTCATCACATGTTTAAAAAAAGTTATATTTCAGGCAAATATTTTGGAGAACAAAGGCTATAACACGACAGTGAAAAAGTGAAGAATAAAAAAATTACAGTATATTCTTTGTTTTATATTTATTATCATAGAAGCTGGGAGAAACTGCCGAGTCACAGAACTAAATAAAGACGAAAAATACACGGTCTCGAACCCGGAGCCTCCGTTTCAGTCGTGATAAATACCACTGGGCCACAGAGGACTGTGTTAAATGTGGATACCAGTGAACGAGCACTAAGTATTTCAGTCCTTTATTTCATAGTTCAAGCGGCCGTAAATTATATGTTTTATATGTTTTGTAAGGTACACTTTCTAATATCATATCACCAATTACTTATCAATCACATAACATGAGTAAACTTAATACATACACCTTACATATTCAAACCAGGCCTTAAGATTACAAGTCCTAAACCTTATTCACTACTAACACTACTGACTTTACAGATATCAGATGCTAAATTTAAATAGAATATGTTTACTCCTTTTTTTCAAATTAAACTAATAATTATATACAAAAAGGAGGATCCAGTTGAAAACAACAGTTTTTTAAAACTATTTTTAAAAAATAAAATGGAAAATAAGATTTGGCATTTTTTATGAGTTACTTATGACGTTATTTAACATGTTATAGGTTAAACGGTTTTTCATAGTTTTTCAGATTCTTACATTAGAACAAGTAAGTTACAAAGAATCGTAGATTACGAAAATATAATAACGGTCGGCGTATAATACTAACCTTTTTCAAAATGTTAGTATTATTTTTGTCTAATCCGTTTTATTTACATTTTCTGCTTCCAAATTGTAATTTTTATATTAGTTATAAGTAACAAAGCTAATATTTTTGAATTTCGGATTTACCTATTTTAAATGTAAAGTCTGGTAAAATTAGGAACTTTTTAACAGTGGCGATAGTTGCGAACGCTACTGTTCACTGGAACATACTGACCAAGTTGCTACTCAGTGGTTCAAATGATAATATTTGAATAATGTCGGGTCAGATTTAAGACATCCGGTTACATTTACATTTCCTATACTTCATGAGGGATTGTCGATGTCATGTGATTTCACATTTTAATTTTTTGTGTTTAATGATGTTCTTGTAAACATGACAACCTACATACAATCTGTGGGAATCGTTTAAAAAGAATTGTCATATAGTTTTGTAGTTCTTAGATTGATCACAATTTATTTACTTTTATGAGACATATGACATCAACCCTCGCTTATCAAAGAGGGAGGGTTACCATCCTAAGTGCCTTTCCTCGTGTGCAAAAGAGTTGAAAAACGCTAAGAGTTTCCGTAAAAAAGCTTGTAATTGCCGTCAGTCAATTGGTTGGGGAGGTGGTTGCCAAATATGGTACATTTCTTAAACTATTGTGGCACATATGGCTCTAAAATTCTTGTGTTACATAAAATTAGTCAAATTCAATCATTTGGGGGTCAAAACTCGCGCGTGAAATCCTATTCCTATTTTGTGCAAAATTTGGATTTCGCAATTAGACACTAGGTTGTGTCTGTGAAACAGGTGTGAAAGTAATCCAGAGTTCGGCAGGTAATCGTAGTCCGGCTCCATAGACGACAACGAATAAAGCTTGAAACTAATGTTACTGAAGACTCAACTGAATCGATTGGCCCTATTGTCACCATTGTTCCCGACTGTGAGCCGGAGGACTATATCTCCTTGCCACACTGACATTTTTGTGAAACTTTGCGGACGTTATGGTGTCATCATTACGCCATACTAGGTTTGTAAGGACCAAAGCTATACTGGTACCAACATGGTATAACGAATGCACGGAAGTAACCACTCAATCCTTCTAAACTGTGTGCTAAGACTTGGTCGCATATGTCAAATTTGATTTTTCCTTAGGAAATTCTGCAAACTAAATGATTACTAATATTATTTTTTTTTAATTAAACTCGCCTTTTCATCATGTTTAGTTGCACAACTTATTATTTCTGTTCCTGTAAACCTTAGCCTATTAGCACCGCTGCTACTTCTTCATTTATCGAGGCAGGGCCGTACTCAGATTTCTTTGGGGGTGGGGACTTCGAAAGTGGACCTTTCTTTCGAAAAGGTGGACCTATTTTTGCTAAAAGTGGTACCTACCGCCCTAAAAACGTCCTCTTTGGGACTTTTGGTGACATTAATCACCAAAATGACTTCTTGTCAAAATTTCCTCTAAATTGTTGACCTTTTCATCACAAAATTCAGCAAAAGGTACCTTTGGCCCATTTTGTGGAATTTGGGGGGGGGGGTGTGGTGCGAACCGCAAACCCCCGCAACCCCCCCCCCCGCCGCCGAAAACCCCCCCCCCCCCCCCCCCCCCCCCCCCCCCCCCCCCAACCCCCCCCCCCCCCCACACCCCCCCCCCCCCCCCCCGTCTTTCCTGTATCGAGGTGTCAGCTAGAACTTCCAGGTTCTTTGCAAATGAGAAGCAGTAGATGATGAACTCCAATGAAATTTGACTTCTACGATATGGTTTTCTTATATTCCCCAGCTTCATAGGCTGTCAGCCTGTCCATTGTCGTTTTCTCCAAGAGATCCTTCAATTTGGTTTCCATCCCACACAACTAGCCCAGGAGCTAGCAGCATTTGTAACACAGTCTCACGTACAAAGGTTTCTTATGGGAATCTAACAAACCTTTCAAAACCCTGGGTAATTACTTTTTCAGTAATAGTCAATTCACTTTACACTCAATTTTTATCCCAAAACTTAGTCAGATCGAGCAAACCCTCACCTGTTGGAATCATAGGAATTTAA
>JAMKCH010048301.1:0-11644 GCA_023653785.1 Ophioderma brevispina
GTGTTATTTATTTACTTTTTTTCATTATCCGTTTTTTTTATATTTTAATGATGCTCGTATCGGTCGATTTATAGTGTGCACAATCAGTGTTTGTGTATGGAGTTTATGTACGGTTAAATTGACCGCGTAGAACTATGTCCATCGGGCCCGTGTTTCGGGCCGAAAAGTTTTTGATTACGCATTTTTATCACGGTCATGGTGGCACAGCTATGATTTTTAAGGGGTGTATTTCGATTGACCTCGTTGTAGTGAGATCTTCCCCAGAAAACGAACCTGATAAAAGTATGTGGGAAGCCCTTATTTCCATGGTAAGTCATTTATATAGGCTAGTAATGCAAGTTCAACGGAAAAAATAGGTGGTTAACAAAAAAAAAAGAAAAATAGGAAAAAACACCATGCAGGCGCAATCGGCCACCAGTCGCCGGCCGGATAATAGAAGGATCCGGATAAATGGTGGCCGGATAAACAAGGTTGGACTGTATAAGGGTTAAAAAAACAAATTTATTCATACATAACAGACAAAGACAAGGTCAAATATGGACCATGGAAACTTGCATGACTGGCTCACATCAAAGTGCCTAAATCAGTATGTACGTAGTCAGTAGTCTGTATTGCTGTAATCTATTTTGATTCATTTGGGTGAATTTTCATATTGAATGAGGCTTGGCCGCCATTTTCTGCACATATTTGAGATTTCATAATGAGGTTCACCTTTGGAGCTCTTCAGCAAAATTGTTTTGCACAGTTCAGCATAATGGTTAGAACTTTGTGCTCAAGAGCTGATGGTCATGGGTTCATATCCTATGAGAGGACTCAAAGCCATCGTGTTATGTCTTGGGCAAGGCACTTTATTTTGCTCAACTCTCTCCACCCAGATGTAATAATATTTATATAATACTAATAAGTATAACTCAGAATTAGGCAACCAATTGTGCATATGTCAATGTTTGTCAATCAGCATGGTGCAACTGTGATTGGTTTGAATGTGAAGTTTGGGTGGGTTATGTTTACATAAAATATGATTTAAAAGTATAAAAAATGTCCTGTTTACGTTAGAGCGGCGACTCTCGGATACAATAATTCACTTGAGTAAACTTTCTTTTTAATCATAGTGTGTACAGATAATTTTCTTCACAGCAGACATTTGTTCTGCACCGTCAAATTACATTGTAGTTTTTAATCCATTTTTGTCCCCGTGAACGGAGGTGGCTGGATTTACTTTACACTCGCAGCAATCACCCTTACTTTGCCCGATTCAGATGCGCAAATGGTCGCCGCCTTCTGTGCATGACTTTATCAGCACTTGTATTGTAAGATCTACCTAAGCAACTCCACAAGTTCCCGTAGGTGAAGGATCTGTTTGATCTTCGAAAACTAGCCAATTAAAGCCCATGATATAGATGAGTTGACATGTGACGTCAACGCCGGGCAACGAACAAAGCACTGCCCGGCAGTATGCGTGAACTTCTGCAGGGCTTGTGCTTTTAAAATTTGCACTCAATCAGGCGTGATAAGGCTATTGAATGCTGTAACTGTACCCAGTGGGCAATTGACGCTGGAACGTCAAAAAGACGTCAAGAGTTTTAGAAATTTACACACTATTTATGTCGAAAATGCAAATCGATTTGACGTCGTTCTTAAAACGTTGATTCAATTTGCATTTTCGACGTAAATTTATAAAAACCGTCAACCTGTTTTCGACTATGCCCGCTGGGTATGGGCATATTCTTCGCATCTCTAACATGTCGGTAGACCAGGTGCTAACTTGTGTTTTGTAAACATTGATGTCACCTCGTCTATATTTTGTCATAGCGAGCTATTGGCGTGTACAATACCGGATTTTGACCCAAGATAATAAGTGTTACGCATGCTCACCAACAGAAATTGCGCTCGCTGTGACTGAAAGTATATTATGGGATTAACTGAGCACGCTGGTATTTTCTCAAGCAGGAAACTTGTCAATTGTTTCCCCTCTCAATCCATGTGCTAATTGGGGAGCTAGTGTGGACTGCGATGGTTTATCACGATGTAGGCTGATAGGGTACTGCACTGATCTTGAGCTATGATGTTAAAATATGTATGAATTTTCTGTTGTTTCCTTTCACAGGCGGAACTCCAACCCCGTTGTGGTCGCATTGTAGCATTCTCAGCAGGTGCTGAAAACCTTCATGGGGTAAAGAGCGTCATCAAAGGTGCACGCTGCGCCTTGGCGCTCTGGTTCACACACGACTCCAGATATCGTGAGCTTGACTTCTTTACATCTGCTCAAACCATATCGGACATGTACGATGAACAGTATGGCAGTGATGATCATGATGAGCTATGATTGTATTTTTTCTAGATATTTATTTACTGCTTTTTATTATTTTTTTTTTAATTTTTAACCAATCTATACCCGTCGGTTTTCCGTTTTGTTTAATGGTTTTCTAAGGGAGATACCACTATTTGAACATTTTTTTTAAACCGGTGCAAAACTGGATATTTGATTTAGGTTTAGAGAGGGATATTATGCGTTTCATTTCATGAGCTTTGTTGAATGTAGATATCTGTAAAACTAAGTCCTGTTACATTACATGAAAGGAGACTAATGTGTAGTGATTAAGGGACTGGTCAATATTATGCCAGGGGATTGTATACTTCTTTTAATTCCCCATGCTTTCATTCAAAGAATTATACTTCTCATTTCATTAAAGATGTCATGGTCTAAAAAAGTTTCTCCAAAATTCCCCTCTAGCATAAATATTAATCAGTCTATATGGTGCTTATTTTGGTACAAAATGTCCCCAGTTCAAATCTCAGGCAGGCCACTCTTATTCTGGTACCCAATTTGTATGAATTTTGTTGATTTAAATCAGTATCCCAAAGTCCCACTGATTAAACCAACCAGAAAAGTATCTCTGCCCTAGGTGCAGTGGTGTAGCCAGGTAGGGGTAGAATGGGGCAGAGTGCCCCTCTGATTTGTTTTATTCAGGGGAAATTGGGAAGTAAAAGACGGATATTCATGTTAAATGAACATCCGTCTTTTTGGACACTTTTGCCCCAAAGCAGTGATATTTTTGCCTGTGATCAGGATATTTATTGCACAATACTAGAAAGTTGACCCTTAGGAACCAAACGCATGGGTGCATCATTGTTAATTTCTGATAAATCAAGTGTGCAACATGGTTGAATCCCTAAATATCAAACAGGTTGTTTGTATAAGACATAACAAAATATAGAAATGTGTTTTGACTGCCTAAAAAGTTTCAATTTGCTGCAAATTATTGAATGAAAACATTTTATATTATCACAAAGTAATACACAGTTCCATTTGTTTCTGGAAGTCAATTTGTACCAGAATTTGTTAACCACAGTGCAATGGGCATATTGCATTACAGAGGAGATGAAATAACCTCCGAAATGCCCTTTGCATTTTGGGAATGAATTCTGATACAAATTGACTTTCAGAAAGCAAACCTTGGAATCACATTCAACTTTTGTACCCTTAAATATGAATGTATATAGTCGTCTTATCATTTTTTACTTGCTCATTTCAAGAATTTTTGTACAGGGACTATGATATACCCTAACCATTCATCACCATTTTCTTTTAGCTGCATGGTGTATTTATGTATTGTAATCTTGCTGTATTATGTTATCCAGTCCGAAATAGTTATGAGGATAGCAGTATGTCAATGCAACCTGTCATCAAGTCTAGTGGGGAACTAAATTACTTTGTGCCTCTAAGGACAGTCAAATTAAAGCTGTAATTACGGTGTGTGATAGATGTTGGCTGGGGACAGGGACTACATTGTAGAGGTACTGTATTGGGCAGTATTCTGTTATAGCCCCAATATGGGATAAAGTATAAGGCAGCTATTTTTGTTACTATTCCGTATTTGGGCCTATATCGGCATATTGTTGTAGATGCATGTAGAGTGATTTGTTTCTGTCAAATTCCAGTAACTTTGAATCTGAAGTGCAGGAACTCTTTTCTTTTCAAAAGAATGATATCAGTTAATAAGCTTAAAGGTGCATTTTGTGATCCTAACACCTTCTCTTATGTTTATGATTATTTTCAATTTTTTTTAGTTGATTATGATCTTGCATTTTGGTTCTAGAGCAAATGTTAGTATCACAGTAAATGTTAGTATCTCTGCCCAATTTGTGGGACAGAAAGTAAGCAAAGTTCTTGCACAAGGACTGACTAAAATCTGCATGTCAATTCATCACTTTCAATACTAAGGCTATGATCAGATGATATAAAAATACAGCCTTTTTAAAGTAGGAAACGTAGATAACGAAAATGTGTATCTTTACATGTATTCAACCTTGGTGATGACACATGATAAATTCACTAGTTGTTCTCATTTGCAATGGGTATGTGCGCAACCTGTAAGCTATAACTGAATTGATGTTTTTGGTTGGGTTAAATGGTTACCCAATTCCAATTGGATCATTGTGCTAGTTAAAGCAAGACAGTGAACTGTGTATTTGGAAATTAGGCTGATGACAGCTAGTTATGAAAGTGAGATTGGTGTTTGAGTTCATATTTTTAAAACAATAATGGCATATTTTTTGAAGAGCGCCCCGGTTTTCAAATTGAGATTTATGCACAGTTGGTAAGCGTTAATCTAGTAATTATACATGTGAATGGTTACGGCTCCAAAAGTGCATAATAAAAGAAGGATTTTGTAATTAGTATTCGGGGGGATCCCCGATCCGATTCAACGCAGTGTGCCTGGAAGGTGAAATTTCCGTCTATCCATTATGAAATGATCCAAACTGGAATTGGAATGACCAGCGGAACAGCTAATGGATCAGCATTGAAAAGTGGATGGCGCTTATTTCCCAGTTATAATCATATTGGAATAACATTTAATCGCGTCATGAGTTACCATTCAAGATATAGTTTACTTCCAATTACCAATGAACCTTGCTGCAAAAAATTTGAAAATTAGGGTGCTTTTTACAAAAGGTGCCTGCTACAGGGTGTCCCAAAATGATTAGTACCATCGATACCCAAAAATGTTTTATTTTGTCCCATAGAAAATCAATAACATTAGTAGTTGTTTAATATCAAACTGCATTATACTGTTAACCTGTTCATAAGATTTTGAATCATAAAAATAGGAATAACCAAAGTGAAAATACAATTAATTGTGTTAGAGGTGATGAGTGCACCCTTTGGGCCCAAGTGAAAAAAATGTATGTGTTGTGTTATACCCTCGACTTACCAAGCCTTTTTGCACCACATTATCCTCTTCGAAATCTCTCACTAAGCACTTGATACTTTTGATTTCGGTACAATAGATGCTATGATCATTCTCTTTACCTTTTTCCACGATAAGAAAAAAAAGAAAAATACAGCAGCCCTTTATGGCATCACAGTACGTCATAAAGAACATTAGGCAGCAAAAATTGTCAATTCAGAAAAACAAAAGTGCACATAGGCGAAAAATTCAATTTTGCACCAAATTATTAGGACTATCAGATTTTTAAGTGGTTTTGGCTCTAAATCATGGAAAGACAGCTTTTATATACATACAGAGGGTTTTAGTGCTGTACTCTGCCAAACAGAAAAGTACCCAAAAAAGTATATAAAGCCTAATGCTTGTGTGGCCACTGAGCTTAACTGTCTAACGAGGTTTATGACATCATTTTGACGTCGTACCGGGCATATTAGTACTCATTTTGGTATCGAAGGAAAAGGGGAGGGCAAAAGCTCTTATGGTACCAAAATCACACGTTTTGAGTGTGTAATAACGAAATTCCCGAAGGGACTAAAGCATGTTGTAAAAAGCTTGCCAGGAACGAGCGGTTTCAACGAGGCCACATTACATTTTTTTCACTTGGCAAAGGATGAAATCAGCACCTCTAACGCCAAATTAAGTGTTTTTCATTTTGGTAGTCTGATTTTGATGATTCCAAACTTCTTTCTGCCGGTTACCGTATAATGAAGTGGCTCATTAAACCAACTTACTAATGTCATGATTTGCTATGGACCCAAAATAACCCCTTTTGGGTCTCGCTGGGTACTCCTCCTTCTGGGGCCCCCCTGTCTTGCTTCCCGGTGTCAGCCTGCAGTTGGGAAAACTAAACTGAATGAAAAGTAGAAGCAGGAAAATTGATCTGGAAGTGGAATGAACTTGACACAATTTGTATCATTTATAACCCCCAAAGATGTACAATTTGATGTTATGTTTAAATTGGATTTTGGCTTTATCTATGGGTCACTTATCCAAAAGAAGAAGTGTAGATGTAGACTATCTACTCCTGTCTATGTCTTTAGAGAAAACAGATGTAAGATCATAAGATTAGCGTCAAAGAAAGTTGAAGCCATTTTCTGTGCATATGACCGTTTTCTCAGTCAACTAGGGAACAATTTCGGTTCTGATGTCTGTCTCTTGGGATCTAGGATGGCAGGAAATACTACAAATTTTGAGGGGGTGGTTGCCATTATATAACACTAATGTATAATGCCTTTGAAAAAAAAAAAACAAACACTAACTAATATGGATTATAGATTTAATTAAAATCTGTAGAAGATTGACACCCACCATCACAAGATAGTTTGTTCACTAGGACTGACAGAAGACAAGAAATCGGTCATTGGACGGGGAAGCTTTTTTTTTAAATTGACATTTAGTTGCCACTGCCAATTAATAAGGATTTGTTAGCTTAGTTAACTAGGATTTGCTTGTCTCTGCTAATTTGTTTAGTTGTAGGTTACAAAATCATACGTTTTATAATGACAAAGAAAACTGGTGGTGTTTAAAAGAGAAGATATCAGTAGCTTCCCACAATGCATTGCCTCCAATGGAGATTTTTTGTACAGGTAGTATATGAATCATTAGAGTTGAACATTCTTACAATGCAATCTTGTATCCGTAACTGTTAATTAGCCATGTGGGAAGCTACTGATATCCTTCCTGTGTGTTACCCGGCTGAGAAAAAGAGCACGGTGTAGGATAGTTAAAAATATACTCTGGCTGATTAACTTGTTGATGAATTTTAAAGAGACATGACACATTTCAAGAAAGAAGCATCCCCAATTTTTTGTTGAAGCCTGGTTTTTTACATATTTTAGACTGTTACCAATGTAAAGATCACACCTGAAGTGAATAAGCCGATTATACGCCCGTCTTATGTAATAATAAGGTTGGCCGGTATTTCCCGCCCTGAAAATACCGGGCGGTATTTACCGGTAAATACCACCAGGCATGTTTTGGGCAAAACAGGAAATACTGGGGAATACCGGGAATACTCAAAAGTGACAATTGGCAAAACTAATTTTATTAAAATACATGAAAATCCACTTAACACCACGATAGCACTTTCACATGCAATAATGACCCTGGGAATGGGGTTGAATGTTTCATTTTTTCACTAACTTAGCTATTGGACCAAGTCCTTTTGATCTGTCGATTCTTGAACATTTCAATTTATCCATCATTTTCTGTCATAAATTATAATACATCAAAATGAGATATCAAGTTGCTAAATATCCACAGAGGGATAATATTTATTAAAATTGGCCAAGGTAAAGAAATGAACTTTGGCAGCAGACAGTGTTGTGTACAGGTTGCTAAATCACAATTACTTGTTAAGATGCACAAGTAACTGAGGGATGCAGAACATCCTAAACTGCATGGCAGCCTTTTATTCTATCATTCAAGTCACCTATTAGGGTCACACCCACGGTGCCTCATCTGATTATCTAATTAATACTAACTTGTTGATTATAATAATTAGTGGGTGGAGTTGAATTTGAATTTGAACCCTTCAAACATACCAGATGATTACCACAACATTTATAACCGTAACAGATACTTATTTGAGGTTAACACCCATGAGGTTTAAATTGTACTTGCATCCCATAGTATTTCCCGGGTATCGACCAGGTATTTCCCCAGTATTTCCCGGTATTTAGCAGTATTTCCCGGTATTTCCCAATATTTCCCGCCCTAGATGGGAAATAATAGTATGTGTAAGATAATGAGTTTAATATCTCTGTTGTGTACGACAGAAAATCAAAGCAGGTTTCTATAGGGACGATTACGATAGCAGGCAATTCAAACAAGGTTTGTGTTTTGTTGCTTTGGTAATGTTTGTCCAATAAACCTTTGACACGTTCTTGGTAGGTGATCTACAACCGATTCCAGTCCAATTTGAAAAAATCTAATCCTGTACAATTAAGGATTAAGAAACAAACTGAGTTTTCAGGGGGCTTTTCGAATGTGCATGTGGATTATTTTATTGTTAATGTTATCGGTGAGAATATCCAATCCTAAAATAATTCCTCTTTAATTTTGGCACAAATGTGTTGGTCATTGTGTAGTTGTTTCGGTAAGAAAATAGTACATGAGTGGTAGGCCTGAAATCGGAACAAAGTGGGCCCCATTGTGTTGGTGTGAAATTTGATTTCAGGTGAAAAGATTAAGTAGAATGAATATTTCAAAGCGCTGTGCCAAAGGAGATTTACCCAGGGTATCCAATTTTGATATCAGATGAAAGGCGTATTTTCCCCATGGGTCGTCTGAAATTTGAGTTTCAAATCCATTTCTTTCTCAAGATACAGATAAAAAAACTACCGTTTTAATGGTAAACCATCCATTTAGCCACATGTAGTGAATAGGGTGTTGCAATGTGCATGGATCGGGCTAGGCATCAAAACCGCAAGTTGTTCCCCACAAGTACTTGATGGTCAGTGTGTACAAGTGCAGGCTCTCCTTCAAGTAGAGAAAATGTTAGACAAAATCGGAACAAGCACCTTTCAATAGGGTTATGGGTATGACGAGTAGTGTGTGTTGGTGTTGAACTGGTTTTGTACAAAAGGTAGCTATCCAAAACCTTCACTAACCTTTGTTATATTGTATTATAATAAATATGACTTTTAGAGGATATAAAAATCATGAATATACTTCAAAAAAGTAAAAATGTGTTCGTTATTTGTGGTTTTGTGCGGGAAAATGTTCAGTTGCCTCAAAAACCTGAGAATAGAGAAACACAATACATGTGTTTTAATTTGTACTAGGTATATTTTGTTCAGTGTGTATTTTATGTAAATATGGTTGAATTATTATTTGGTTGAGAAAACAAATATCATTTTACTCTTTATAAGAAGTACATTATTGGTAGGTTGTGTGATATATGCTGCAGTAGCTGGTTTCTGTGAAATTTTATGTTAAAAATGGTGTTGCTTTTGTACTCGGTGTAAATTTTTTAAATGAAATTGTGTGGTTGTAAAGGTTATATTTAAATATAGACCTGAATACAAGGAAAGAAAGAAAGGCTTACATTACTCTGGGATAAAGTATATATGGAGGGTGTCACAGATATGGCGAACAAATGTGGCGCCAAAACCACCCATGAAGTCTAAAAGTGGGTCCTTTTTTAAATGAGCCAACATTTTCTCAGTCTAATACAAGTTATGAAATTTGGCAAACATGTGGATATAAAATTTTTGATTTTATCACCAAATCTAGTTAAACATTTTTTAGAAAATTGGTATAAGTGTGTATTCCACTTTCAAAAATATGGCGGCACAAACATGAGTGGCATCCCCATAACAAGGTCCTAACTTGTGAGGTAGCCAAAATTAGAGGATAACATGAGATTCATAACCCAAAGATTCAAAGTAGGTTGTGGATTTCAGCTGGGACAAATTGTTAAAAAAAAATTGCTTAAATCTGCCTCAGCTTAAAGCTGGACGAACTTGTATGCACTTGTTACAAAGCTCTACATCTAAATTTGGAATGTGATTTTTTGTTTAATTTTGCAAAACTAAATCTTACAATTTGTTCCACCCCTTGTTTTTCCTTTTCAAATGCCAAAATCTCACCTTTTCCCGGACCTCCTTGAAGTTTGAGTGAACCCGTGACAATGTTCAACAGAAAAAGTGACCACAAATGTTTTCAGGACACCCAATTTTTGTAACATGTATTTTATTTTGTACTATGAATTTGCGTATACTATTTTAAGCGGGTTAAGATGTGTTTGTAATATTGTTTTCTGGGACTACATGTTTTATTGGCGATTTTTTTTTGGATTTTACTTTTTACTAAGGAAAAAGATGTGGCTGATTTTATTTGTTTGGAAATTTATAACATGAGGTATGTTAATGCTTATAACATTTTTTCAATTTGGTGTATACTTTAAAGAGAATATGGCTAACATAATCCACAGCAGAGGCCTGAGGAATTGGTGGATATTTTGCACCTTTTAAAGAATTAAACATTATTATTTTACATGTTTACGTGAGGGCCTCCTGATTTTGTTCGTGTTTTATTCACACAGCTGCATGCCTTTCTCGACATCAAGACTGTTTTTAAATCTCGGTTTTATTCATAGTGTATCTCTATAATTAAGGATAAGTGTATAAAAGTATACATTTTCGTAAAGGAAATGATACAACACATGAGATTCCCTAGCAACATGTGCATTTTTTCAGAAAATGGCAATTTTGATTTTACTTACTGCCTTAGAACGGCAACAGGCCATAATTAACCCTATCATGACCCAAAAACTTAATAAAACTCAATGAGCCGAGCTAGAAAATGCACTAATTCAAAAGATATGATGTACATCATTGACCAACACTCATTGGGCACGAAATCGCTAGCCGGGCCACACTCCCTCGTGGCCTGTCCCCATCCCTGCCTCATGGAATGGTGCGCCGGGGCCCCTGGGTTGAATCCCGCCACAGATGGCCATCTTCTTTAGCTTCTATCCATTTTACCCCTTCCCTTCATCTCTGGCTAGAAACCAAAAGACAGTTAGGGTAACCAGGGCATATTTGTAAGAGTACAGGGTGTTTTGCTTTAAGCGACTTTGCTTTAATCACATCAGTAAACATTGGTACTGTTTAATCTAATTTATTTTTGTACAAAACGTGTCACTTTAAAGTTTTTCATGTGAGATGTCATAAGTTTGTCTCATTCCTTAAAATTATTTGTTTGTACAATCAGGGCACTATGCGTTTAATTCTTGTCATTCTGTTATTTTGACAGTCAGATGATGAAAATGATCTTAATTATGTATTTAATTCACAGCTGTTAAGTCATTTATATGACAAAAACCTAATAAACAAAAAATATCAACAGCGACACAGATTTGTCAGCTGATTTGGACGATACATCTATGTAAATTTGTCCATGTGATATATTTTTTTTTTGAAAATTCTAGTTTATACTGTTCTTTATGGGATTGGGTATATATAAAAGGCACTACAAGTGCCATATCACACCCTTTGTAGGCCTTATGACAAGATTCCCGCAAATGTTTTTGTCTATTTTTTATCTAAAAATAAGAGACACTGTAATATGGTCCAACAGCTTGTGAATTAAAGCTGGCTCAGAATTTGCCCGATGAGGGCGCACTCAATTTCAAACAATCGGTTTTTTGCCATATACATAATGCTTGTCTATATACTATCAGTGTTGAAATAGCTAAGCTCTAATCGAAGTCCTCATATAGATGAAAGTGTACCTATGACGTCACGTGTTGACATTCAGGACGCCCTGTTGTTTTCTGGCAGGCAAAATATTACAGTCTTTTTCTGTGACAGACCACATAAAATCTGTTTATAAATTACTTGCAGATCCTTTCCTGATCTAAATTGGTTATAAAATGCAGCTGGTAGCATTAGCTTGATTATGCTTGA
>JAMKCH010048302.1:0-26173 GCA_023653785.1 Ophioderma brevispina
AAACAAACACCACCACTCAACAACGGAAAGTCTTATTTAAATTCTGTTTTCAGCTTCCGATAGCCGAGACCATACCGGATTTTCCCATTATCATTGCGCATATAATTTTGACAAGCTGAGGTCTAAAAAGTCTCTCGAACGTCATGAACATACATTGAGGAATTTCCAAAATCTCCCCAAGCGGTATCATATCAGAAATATGACGTCACCATTCAGTAATGAGAGTAACGAGCGGCGCTCTTCATTTGTAAATTGTATTGAAAGAAGTGTGTACGTGTTTGGAGCTTTTGTCATTAAACCCATGTAATTCAATCTAACCAATTTTCGCTTTTCTTTTAAGAGGCTGCGGCTATCAGTAAGTCACGCTCTCCTATTTATCCGCATACATGTACAACGCATGTTTTGTTGATGTACATCGATAGGTTTCTGGTTCACATCATGGAAGAAAGAGATAAGAGGGAAGCACATCGACCCGCTTGACTTTTGAACGATCTATCTGCCGCCCCGTAATTGCAATTGTTATTCGTATTCTCTCAAGTGGTCCTTCCGAGGATAATCCTACTCCGATTTTCTCGCTCGAGAAAGTTCGCAGTTCGTGGTTGTTTGTTCATTGCGTAAAGATTCCGGGTCATCGGGAATCAGCGAATCAACCGCGATGAATGCTGCGAAGTAAGTACTCAAACATATGGCGGCTTACATGGAAACACGATCAACACGCCCGGGGGGTTCTTGGATTTTGGTCTGGAACCCATGCTCGTTCCGAAAAAAGAGGGACTAGCTGCAAATGCGGGACTACCGCTATAGGGGTATCACATTCACAGTAATCTAGTTCTAGTCCCGCTAGGGGTACAAATTCAGTTGTGATTGTGACTGTTTCAAGGAAAAATTAACCTAAATATATCAGCAAAATAACCCTAAGTGTGTATTTTTTCTTGCAGCAGCACAAGTGTCATTTTTCTTGTATATTGCCTATTTTAAATGTGTATCTTTTTTCATGTATTGAGAACAGGTCCCGCAAGGGATATAATCTCACTGCAAATTACCTTCAATCTTCAATCAATTTTTATTTGTTCATCATAGAATACAGCAAAAAACAATATGATAAATAATTATGTAAATAATGCAGTACAGTGAAAAATTAATTGTTACAATATTAATCAAAAATATTTTGCATACAAGTAAAGATGTTTTTAATACATTATAAGTGGAATTTCAGAAGAGCGTATATAACTGGGATACTACTAGTGGAAATATATTTAAAATAGCACAGTAAGGATGTCATATTACTGCTGTACCGTTAGGTGTATATGTTCACTGAAAACTGGTCCAATTAGGGGCCGGGTATATTTTAACTGAAAATTGGTCCCGTTCAGAACCCCTGGAACGAGCATAGGTGCCCAACGAAAATCCAAGACGGCCCCACCCCGGGTCCAACGTTCAAATTTAGTCAAACTGTCATCCTTTATTTTTCACACTGGGCAGTCTTGGGCAGTAAAACTGAACGCATAACGATGTACATTAACTTCTTATATAATACAGCAACAAATACACACCGAAGACAGCCAGAACATGTTGTAATATGCAATATACTTTTCAATTTTGGGCCATTCTTCAAAAAAGTAAACCTTTTTGATAAAAAATGAAGTTAATGGTATTGCAAATTTCTTTATATCATCACGTTAATCATACTTCCAAGTTTCCTGCATGATATTTTTAAGCAAGATGTTCAACTCAAACACCCTCACTTGCATAAATGAACGTCTTTAATATTTTGGGATAAAAAAGTGAGATTATTACACGATTTTGCTTCTTTAGTTTTATATCAAATAGCTTTTCATTTTTGTTTGAAATACTGCCTAAAGCATTGCATGGACTTTAATTTTCAAAATTATGTTGAAAAAAATACAAATTTATAGGAAATAGACAAGTAATTAACAGGGAATTTTAATTGACTTTGGTATGTCACACACGTGACCAAAAATACAAAGAAGTTTTTATTACTAGAAAACCACTGTCTCAGTAATGTTCATATTTCATGTCAAAAGCCAGTTTATATGTACCTTCCGTTATACAAAATAAATGGTTTAGATCTTTCCTCTTTCAAAAGTTATTGATGTGCTAATTACTGTCACACACGTGACCGCACTCACCATTTTAGTATTTGAAGAACATATTGAAGAAGGTAGCAGTGTTAACTTTTATTATCAGTTTAAATATGTATTTGACCAGTTTAAACAAGAAAACAACAATTAATTTTAATAAAGACTGATTTAAACTTGATTTTCATGTGTCTTTTGAAAGTTTGTGTTGAAGTTGCCAAATTTAGCAGACTTGCACTATTTCAACACAGGAAATATGCATACTAGGAGTAGCATTGCCCTTTGCAAGTTATTACTGATGACATTAATTTCTAATGAAAGTGTTTGAAATAGTTGAGAATATGGAAATATACAAGATTTTATTAAAACTTTATTTTTGGTGCACATTAACAATGGTCATCAATTTTGTGTTATAAGTCAATGGAGATGTCACACACGTAACCACCAATGTCACACACGTGACCGTTATTGATATAAATTTGTTAATTACCAAGTAAAGTTTGTTTGTTACTTTTAATTACCAACATTGTTGTAATGACAACATACAAATGTCTTTCTGAAATAAATATAAGATTGTGAGTACCTAAATATTCACAGAATTTTGCAGTTGAAGTTTGAATTCTAAAACCCCCTTTTTGTCTGAGGTCACAAACGTGACCGAACTTTATTTGCCCCTCATGACAAAATAATCAATCTGGCGAAAGTGGAAACATTATTTTTGGTTAGGTTTGGTCTAAAGGTTTTTCATTATACAAAAAGTAATAACAGATTGGTTATATTGGCAAAACAGCATTGGGTTGAAAATAAACATTTCCCATTTTTAGGTCACAAACATGACCGAAGAATGGCCCTTTTACGTGTTTGGACATAGAGTTTTCAAAAAATTCTGCAGTAATGATTGTTCGCCGATCATCGATTGCGGCAGAGTGATTATGATTAAAGGGTCGCTGTTGAATCCCTTCCTTTTGTGCGGGTGAATGGATAAACAGATTTAAAATCGGATTTTGGAAGTCGATGTGCTTCCTTCTATCTCTTTCTTCCATGTTCACATCAAAGAACGGATTAAATCTTATGAACGGCAATCAATCTTCGGATGAGGCTATTAAAATGTTAGGTAGCCCTACCGAAGTCCGAATTTACGTAAGTCCGAAAAGATTATCCATTGGATTATCACTTACCGATTTGTTTAGGTGCTTGTAAAACGTACGTGCAAATTAATAAGTATTTTTTAATATTAAGACAAATAGATGACGCTTTTTGATAACAAAATAAATTGACAAATTCAATAACATTTTGGAAATTTATTTTTCAGTAAAGAGGAAAACAAACAGACAAAAAACAAAAACAAATTTGGAAAGTTTAGAAGTGTAAAAGGTCATGAGAAAGTTCAAATATTATTTTTAAAGGCCAAAACAAAATAACACAAGCATTGGTTTGGGAAAAACTTTGGATGTTGATTTTTTTAACGATCTCGCAATTGTTTTAAAATTTTAAAAAGCCTGGCAAGAATATAGCATTTACAATACCAGTCAGTCTGCAGCGTTACAGGTTCAGTAGACACTTCGTCGATTTTCTAACCCGATACAATTGCGATCGTAGTATGTCAACCCTGTGGGAGACAGAATGTCAGCCCTATATAACATAGTTTCTTACCCAAAATCTTCCAATATAAGCCGTTGCGAATGAAGATAGCGAGGCGAGTAGAATTCTGTATATTTTAGGAATATTTTCATACCAAATTTGACTATTTCCCCTTTTCAGTGATTGATTTAGGTGTAATTTAATAATTTGTTAATTTTTTTCAAACTTTTAAAAGTGCCAATTCGTTAATCATTCGCTTGATCGGGCAAAGACTCTGGCCAACAAATTAAGGCCATTTTTTGTGCAAACCATAGTTCAATCTTTCATTTCATATCAAATGGCAGGGTACCAGTTTATTTTCTGGCCAGAAAACTGTGCTTGCCTTTGACGTAATTTCAGGTAAATTTTATCTTGAGACCAGGGAGGTGCCTCGTGATGAATCAACGGCGCAAAACTGTAGCATTTTAATTCGTGCACCTCTGTTATGCAATATCCTTCGCGTGTGATTTACGTGCCCAAGGATATTTCCTTACATCGTTGAGTGAACCTCAAAGAGACAATCATTGGCGAACACAAAAGTATACTCTTGTGGGCAACAAAGCGCCATTGCCATACGCGACCACAATTAAAATGATACAATTTTGTTTATTATTTCCACATTTCGCTGACCGCAAAAGCTGTATTTTATTAGTTACCTAAAATTAATGTCAAAAAACTGTACACTATTACTTTAGGTCTCTTTATTAAGGGCCGGTAAGCCCACGTTTTAAAAAATCCAATTTAAATCGGCGGTATTTTTTGAAATTTTGTGTACCATTTATGCTCAGTTAAAACTTGTCACGTTTATCATATAATTAATTCCATTTATTATGTTTACTCCTATTAATTATAGTGAAACAAGTAATTGAGCTTACTAAACAACATAATTTATATCATCTCATGTTAAAATCATTTTTCTTGAACGAAACTTTTTTCACTTGGTCGAATTGAACTGTATCCATTTTATTCAGGTTTAGAAAAGCTACGCTTTTCCCGACATCGCTGCCATGCGAACTGATCTTATCACTCAGCATTGTCGTGTTCAAATCATAGTATATCTTGCCGTCTTTGTGTCCAATTGGTTAAAGTAGCATAGTACACCTTCGGACTTCACACCAATCGACTTCGGTAGGAATGCGACTGTTAGTCCTCAATCCCCGCGCCACATCCGTATTGGTCTATTGACTTTTCTAGAGAAACATACGCCCTCAGAAGGAAAACCTTTTAAGTGACACGATTAAAATATCACACTAAGACTTAATCATATTATTTATCATTCCCGCCAGAATAATCAATAATAATAATAATAAAACATAATAAATAAATAAATAAATACATAAACTTCAACTTGAAAAAAAATACCCCAACAAATTTCACAGAACAATGTAACCAAAAGAAAATTACATGGACCAATTAAAAGGAATAAACACATGAATTCTACAGTGGTTAACTAAAAATAAATAAATAAATAAATAAATAAATAAATAAGGATTTGAAGCCAAGACACTCAATCACCTATTGGCCGTTCTACCGTTGAGCTAACAATTTAAAAAAGTTATTATTGTGGTACATTATGGAAGCGTAACACGTTAGTCTATGGGCCCAAGATTCCAAATCGCATTTCTTCCGCTTCTCTAGCGACAATCACAGAGGACCATAGCTGGAAGGCAATTCATCACTGGTCCAAATCCAACATATTCCTTGAGGAATAAGTACAGTTTTCAGACCCCATTTTGGAAAGGCACTTTCACACATACGTTTACCACAAAGTATGACAGTAGTATATGTTTGGTAAAGTGTTTCGATATACTCTCAAAATCGACTTCTGTCGTGACACGGCCCACTTCGAAATGATCTCCCTAAAAGAAATCACCGAATATGGCTATAAAACACAATCACCTAATGTTCGAATCAGCCAAGAACGTGGTCTCACGTATATCCTCGTTAAATGACTTATGCATACGGGATGATAACGTCATTTTATGTAATTCTTGCTTTTTGAAACTCTCATAACAATAAGCCCAATAAAATAAGACATTTATTTAGTGCTGCGGAGCATTTTGTAAGGGACGCCTGATAAAAAAAATTTGAACAGTTGAATTGTATCTGATGAGAATTTGGAAAAAAAATATGGATAGAGTATGGTATTAAAATGGTGATTTTGCAACCTTGCAAATTGTAACCACACCACATTTTAACCTATGTAAGCTAATATAAGTTACATGATCTCACTATTGTGTGACTTCCAAATCGGAGTAACTTTACAAAAGATACATATTTGCATATGACTTCAGATACGAAGTAAATTGTTATACACTTCAGGCCAAACACAAAAATAAACAAACAAGTAAACAAACAAAAAATCACTCCTCCACAACATTGGTAAGATCCCTCCTCCACACCCTGCATAAATGTTTGTGAAATTCTCATTCATTTGTGTGTGAAATTTCATTCTTGTGTGAAATTTTTTTATGTAGCTCCCACAGTGGCACTAAAATCCTCTTTGAATATAATCCTGGTCAGGCGCCATCATGTAGAGCAAAAAACGCATTTTGGTAGGGTGAAAAAAATAAAAATAAAAACATTATAAAAATAGAGAGTTCTAGTGCGTTTTGGTAGTGATATGGTTAGGGTACCTCTTAGCTGAAAAAAAGGAAGGGTACCCTAACCGCGTTTTGGTTTCTAACCTATCTCCAGAGAGGAAGGGAAGGGGTAAAGGGATAGAAGCTAAAGAAGATTGCACATCCGTGGCGGGATTCGAACACGGGGCCCCCGGCGAACCACTCCCATGAGCAGGAATGGCAAGCCACGAGGGGGTCGCTGGGTACGATGACGTCATCGCATCTATTTGAACTTCTTTTTCAGCAGTGTATACGTATTCATCATTGCTTTACTATACAGTACTTAAGATTATTTACAATAAGAGTTTGCCTGTTTAGTGTTTATTTGTTTACTGATGCTGTCAATACGCAAGGTTTAATTGCCTTAGTATATTATTTTTCTCCTATATAAAATATCAACATTGAAATCAACATTACTTAAATTCAGCTAGAAAATATTCAAGTCCTCATGATATCAATTGACTTTTAATATGATTTGTTTTTGTTAATTGTGAATTGAATGTTCCCATGTGAGGATATTGAAAATGCCTACGCGGGCGCGAACCTTGTAAAACACATACCCTATGTCTAAATGATGTTAAAATGGCCCTGACCCTTTTTTGGAGGGGCTGGAAACTTGTGTGCTAACATACAAATTTGGCTAATAATCGACTGAACGGGAACATGAAAACACACAAACAAGACTTTAAACACACTAATCCGGGCGGCATTTACGTGTCCTCGATCAGCTCCGGTTTGGATCGGACTAGTGCAGTGTCCCCTATCGAACACGTTACAAGACCACAGAACACCCACACAGCACACAATGAGAAACAAATCAAAATTATGAGACAAACTGTTAGTTGAGGTTAGACAAGAAACAACATATTTTATTTTTTTCGTTCAAATATATCTGCTTTGGGTAAACAATGGAATATGATTTTCAATTATGACTAAAAATTCTCTTGATCGTAGTTCTCTACAATATTTCGCAACCCCTGCAGCACACGTTTGGCACTATTGTAAGACCATTTTGACACAAGCCGCTTAGGAACCGAGTCCTTTGCGGACGACGCGTGGCTCAGAACCCTGGAGTAATTTATCCCACATTTACTATTTACTTTTGCCGCAGGGAGTAACTATTGTAAATTAGTAGAAGTGTTCACAACTCGCGAGTATTATTAAAGACACAGTTGATTGCTACTATAGGGGTTGATATGAGGTTGTCAATAAAAGGCAAACGCGGATTGAGTGTTTGATTAACTTCTTAAGGGTGGTACGATCGCTAGTAAGTTGCAATATTTACCCAAATTGACTGACTGACCTTTTGAATAGTGCAACAAAATGTAGGTTTAATATGCTATGATTACAATAAATAATGCATAAGGGAACCAATAAAGGCGAACTAATCTAGCCGTTCCACTTTATATGTACAGCCGTTGTCTCACAAAAAATTAGTAAAAGGCAATGCCGAAAGGAAAGAATTGATGTATGCTTGTGCTGAAATAGAGGAAAATTAAAGGTGCAAGCGAGCAAGATTTCACATATCACGTGCCCCTAAACATGAAAGCCCCGAGCCTTTTGCACTAAGTAAGTTTTCAAAACAATTATCAATAAAACTTAAAGGATTAAGCAGAGAATTCTTTCTTTAGTACAATCAATTTGATTTCGTATTGGTGCCAAATACGGAATTCAGGCTGTTGCACCTTTAAAAAAAAAAATACAATTATTGGACACGACGACGACGACGATGGACGATGAATGATGATGATGATGAGGATGATTGATGATTGATGATGATGATGACGATGACAGATGATGATGATGATGATGATGATGATGATGATTGAAAATTGATGACTGTGAAAAATGACCGGGGACGATGATGATGATGATGATGATGATGATGGACTGACTGAACACGTTCCCCCCCCCCCCCACTAAAGAATTTGGGATAATAACATGGTTATCGGCGAACTGAAAACTTGAGGCCAGAGACGCCAGAATTTCAAGATGACACTGTGGAGACGGGCCCTATCGGTGTGTAGTTGTGTTATATATTGCTAGGTTATTGCTGTCCTGATAAAATAGTCCAATATAGATTAAACAAAAGACGTTGTGCATAAATGTTTATTTATATTTAGTGTTAATAAAGGGCATTACTTCATGGCCATGATTTCTATGCCAACGCAAGGTACGATGTCCTTAAGGGGCAAAATGTGCTGATTTCATTAAAACATCAAGTCAAATACCCGAAACAAATGTAACGCCAACAGGTTATAAAAAATCTCACGTCGAACAGTTGTCGAAATATGAATGGTGTATATGGAAGCAGCAAAACCGATACAGATAATAGAGGTAGTGTGACCATTTGCTCTTTACTGCTATCGGGGTGAATCCCTTCCAAATTTAATCTCTATTGTATTATGTTTTTGGGGTCTGTATGTGTTTAGTTTGATATTCTGAAGGCTGGGTTTGTTACGAACAGTTGTAACGAGAAAACAAAAACAAAAAAAACAAAAACAAAAACAACAAAAAAAAACAGACAAACGTGTATTCACTCAACAGAGATGCAAATAGATTAAAGCTCTGGAAAGTGGAAACCACTTTTTACAAAAGAGGTGAGGATGAATAACAAGGAGGTTATAGCATCGTGATTTTCATTTAAATGTTGCAATGTTTAGTTAACTGCTTCATACACATACGTCACACACCCGGGGGTCACACAACATCTTCGAAAATCTATGAACCAGATTGATACACTTTCTTCTGATCGAAACTGTTTTGCCATTAATATTCTTGCTTTATTCTGGTTTTGTCATAGTAAATGAGATTTTCAAACAGCTGTGTGCTGCCTGTTTGCGCTTGTATGGCAAAGCAGTTTTTTTATGTACTTTCTGTATCGTGGTATAGTAGATATTCCCAGAAAGATTTCTAAGAATGTAAACCTTCTCTATAGGAAAGTTACCTACCTAGTTACAAACAAATAAAATAATATTTTCATCACAAAATTGGTGATATTATAATAACATATAAAACGCCTTCCTTGCTTCTTTTGTGTATAATCGTCCTTGGTATATGGGTTGCATAATACGACTGAGTATTATAGATACGATCTTTTGATGGTAACCTGTTAGATGCGGTCTTTTGATGGTCTCATATAGGCTGTTGATTTTAGGTCTGTTGGGCAAGGATTCATAATTTATATATAAGAATCATGTCGAGGGACACTTGGCCATCTTAGAGATAACGTGCTTTGGGTGCCCACATGATATATTTGAAATCTTTAACTCGTAAACATATTGTGAAGGGTTTCAGTTAGTCTGGGGGACAGGATTCTTTGAATGAGAGAACATTGCAACAACAAGCACTTGACAGTATTGCAATTCATCTGCCACACGTCTTGCAGAGTGTTAGTGTACATGCGATGATTCGGGGCTTACTGACATTATTACTAGTTCTAATATTTGTGCAAGTACACCCACATAGTCATCTCGCGAAATAAGCCTGTTCCAACCGCACAGGTTAAGTAGTGTAATTAAGGACAGGTTAGAGGACAAATGCAGACCTAAGCATTCCTTGAGGGACGCTGATCCGACTGTATCTAGCTTGAATGGGTACATTTACTAGCAATCGGTGTTGTCTACGTTTATATGGGAAATTGGTTTAATCAGGTGGTGAATGTTGCCTTAATACCACTGTTGTGAATTAAAACAACTAACAACCTGCACATGACATTTTCAAACCCGAGATATAAAGAAGAAGATAATGAGGGTTCTACACAATTAGATTACTAATTTAAAAAAATGCACCCCATCGGGGGTTAGCGTATGGCCAAAGCGATAATGGCGCATTTGAAAATGTTCTGCTACGTGAGTTCTAAAATATATTATAATAAAATGTTTAATGCCCTCATGTAAGCAAATTACGCACCAAATTCGCTATAAGAAATTAACACTTTGCCGACTCGGGGAATTTAGGACATTCACTATTTTTTTTTTTTTTAAATTCAATATCAGTTTTGCCTTATTTTATCGTTACCATAGAAATGGCCTAAAGGCAACCGATGTGACGTCATTTGTGATGCCATACAAGGTATGCTGGTACTTATTTGGTATCAATGGAAAGAAGTGAGCGCCATAGCAAACCGTTACAAATTCAAAGCATCGTGTACTTTTATAGCGTTTGTTCAACCCCTTCCTTTGCTCCCTTGGTAAAGCGTGTTGCCAAAAGAGACTGGTCCGAAGTGTCGTTATGTCTGCAAAACTGAGACCAAAAATCTATCACGCTTCGTTCATATATCACACATTGTGAGGCGAATATGCTAACGTTGAAGAGAAAACGGTGGGCTTGATATAAAGGGTGAAATTAATTGTGAATAGTAGATACATCCACAGTGTTAATTATTGAGACGTTTGCGAGTTTTATTGATTAAACATCATACAAGTATATGATATTCAAAAAGGAAAAACAGTGTCTATAAGTGAGTATGGAGGTAAAAATCGCCAGCAGCCGCCCCCCACGGGTCTCCAAGGTCTTTTTCTAGGGTGTAAGGTAGACCCAGTCTCCTCTCAGTTGTTTTGTGATTTTGATACCGATGACATTCAAGAAACATATAGGTTCGTATGCATGCATGGAGAGTATAAAATATTATGTCCGTTTATATAACTGGGCATGGAATTAAGAATTAAATATTTACAATATAATATTATTTTTTTTGGGTGGAAAAAAATCTAAATGTGGTTGACCAAATTTGAAATAGTGAGAGTATTTATATTTAGGGCAATATTTTTTTAACTTCGTGCTACCCCAATCGATCCTATAGGGAAGCGTGCTTTAATTTTCTCCTAAATCTATATCATCTTTATACACAAAGATCGGCGCCGCCCTGGGCAGGACCCAGGGAAATTTTCAGGATTTTGCGTGGGAATTTGAAAAATATGTTTAACTGTGTTGAATCTGACGAGATTAATTTCCATATCTTACTCAAAGCCCATAGTGCAATAGAGTGAATGCCAAGATATTCCTTGTGAACAAACACAGATGATTGGCATTTCTTATACAAAGTGAGTGAGAACTGAGGAGAATGCAGATTTTCCCATGACAGAAAAGTATAAGGTGGTTTGTGCATGGAAATGATACACACAGACCATCCCTTAGTGATAAGGTTAGGGTAAATGACCGTTAAGGTTATAAGCGGGGTAGCTAAGTTTTGTTGATTACTGGATTAAAGCACACCAGTTGATGATATTCTGTCGTGAATAAAATCTGTTGTAAAAATAGCACCAAGCAGCTCAAATAATTGCCCAATACGAAGAGGTGATTGACATTGTCTTAAAGACCGAGATTTAGAAAAGTGGAGGGGAAAAAATTTTGTCACCAATTGCCAAAGGCTTAATAATGGCGTTGCCCAGATACATTTAATTTCGGACACATCCGCAACTGCATAGGGACCCCCATAGAGAAACACTTCAGGCCCCAAAAAAAACCACGCATGAGTGAAGATGCCAGCGAGCATGGTACCGGTGTGATTGGCATACGTTCTGTATGGGTCCCCGTAAGCGTTCTATTATGCTCCAGTGTATAAAATGTGTGCTGTTACAGGCGTGCAGAAGAATTGCATTTATATTATGATTTATACTATACATAATATATCTATATATATATATATCTATTTTTTTAATATATATTATTATATATATATATATATATATAGTATATATATATAGTATATATAGATTGTGTGTGTGGGGGGGGGTGTGAAATTGATGACCCCAGCGCGCGACGTATAATAAATACGTTATCTTCATTATTTCACATTATTAATATATATTTTATCTATATATATATATAATATAATTATAATATATTGGCTTTTATATAGCGCCATTCATCTAGATACAGGCTGTTGCCTATTATTTTTACGCTGCCGTCAGGAAAATGTCAAATATTTCGCTTCTCTAGGCCGGCCAGCTGGCCAAGCGCACAAAATCCTATCAGCACTTAGATTGTAATATTCCCCGTAACAGCTACCCGAATAACGCTTGGGTAGACGAAGCAAGGGAGGGAAAGTGCCTTGCCCAAGTGCAAACACATTGGCCGCAGTGGGACTCGGACCCACAACCTTTGGATCATGAGGCCGGCAGTCAGATCCACGGACCAATGTGCCCAGTATACTTATATATCTATATATATATATATATTGTATATATACTATATATTATATATATATATATATATATATAAATACTATATATATTTATAATTATATATATATATATATCGATATATATATACTATAATAGGAATAAAGTTGGCTGCGTAGGCATGGTATGATTAGAAAAATTAGTCAATATGAGTCAGTGTGTAATGTCAATGCCGAAATATATAATTTATATAATTTATATATTGTTGTCTTCTCATAAATTATATATTCGGGCATTGGACATTTACACTGATCAATTGACTCATTTATATATATATAATCTATATTATATATATATTAATATATGTGAATAAATGAAGAATAAACGTATTTATTATCTTGGAGGTCAAAAACTATACAACCAACATGGTGATGCATACAGGTTACCCTCAAATGCATGGATGCATGATTTTAGCTCTTTATTTTTCCATTGTCAGTGTGTTTAAATGCCACAAGGAAACAATCCGTTTGGGAAATAGGGAATATAAAATGAGGCTGTTATATATCTGTATTTTGATTTATTATAATCACTTGTGTGAAATAGATAAGCTTCAAATAGAAGTCCTTCATATAGAAAATCATGAGTCGCCTTTAATATATCTCAATTAGAACTTTGACAATTTTGACATATCGTAGCTAGGCGGGAAAAACCTCCTATACTAATTCAGAGGTTCAAATGCAAAACCTATACGAAAAAAGTTGGGCCCCAGTGCTAAAACTCATATGTGCATTTGGTTCACATCGGTTTCGCTTGAATTTCATGCCAATATGATAGTATAATTCATATGGCACTTTATGTCAGAATCTGGAAGTAAATATACTAAATATATTTATAAAGGAAAACTTTCTCGTGCATGGCATACAAGGCACATTATTCAGTTTTGGTTGTCTCTCGAAAATGTTACCATATGAGGTTTTGTCATTGTTACGTTTTGTAATACATGTGAGGTTGCTTTTAAAGGTAAAATGTACATATGAGGTTTTTCCAGCCCAGCGAACGATACTGCTGCATATAGAGATTTTGGTTGTATTAATAGTGACAGATGTTGAACCATCTGTCATAGAAATGTATACTTGATTTCCCACCAGGGCTTTTTGGTGTAACGGATATAAGTGATAAGATGTAAGATGATTCATTTCCTATGGGATTTACATACATTTATATATCTTATTTATTTTTATTAATTGCTAGGTGATTTACCCTCACCACTGAAGAATCTTATTTACTGTTCCCGTGCATTCTTTGGGTCTATATGAGTGTTGTATCAATGTACCACCTTTATGTCTTATGGGTGGCTTGTACTTTTGTTCCATGTTCCTTGTCTGTTTAATGATTTTTGGTTTGCAATTTTGCCTGGTATCTTTTAGTTCATTTAATCAACACAAAAACACCTAGTAACTGTAATGCTGTACATAAGTAAACGGTGTTAGTTCCATTACAAAAGTTTACTAGTTACTCCTGCGATCCCAATTTTAAAAGTGGGTGTTGGTATTTTCTGTACTCAGGCAGTGCGTAGGGTCTGTATTACGCCTAGTGGTGAAGGGAGGGAGGAGGAGGTGGTAGGAAACCGATTGTTTTTTTTTTTTTTTTTTTTTACAACAACATTGTTCCCAAGGGATATGTTCTTCAAATTATATCAGGTATGTATAAGGCCTTCATAGATAACAATCCGTGTCAAAAAGTAAAAAAATGGTTACACTCTGGAGAAAAACAAACGTTTATATGTGATTAGGAGGAGCATTGAAGTCCAGTCTCATGCAGATTGTTTTTAAGTCAGTGCTTGCTCGGTTTTTCTTGTTAAAAAATAGGCAATCAAATGTACTTAAAACCACCCAAGTTGAAGCCATTAAGCTCCCATGTCCCATCTCATCCCATCAGATTTATGCTATAATTTAGGTTGTGAAAGTACGCCAACATCTCCAAATTACGAGGATAGGGTAACGAGGGTAGGACGTTAAGGTTAAAGGTGCTTGCAACGAGATTTGAAAACAACAGGTGTCCAAAAAAAATTGAAAATTCAGATTTTTGTATGGTATAAAGCTTCTATCAAAAATTCCCCATCTGAAATGATGTTTAAGCTAAGAACTGTTTCTTTAGTACAAATTGTGAACATTTGTAATTTACCCATTAGAGCAAATAGGAAATTCAGCCTAGGTTCCTGATTGAAATAAGCAATATACAAATACATGTTGTTTTCATTTAAGTTATTTCTTCGTGTCCAAGTAAATATGTTAAATAACCTATTGCACGTCAAATCCATATGAATACTACATTCACAGAAAGAAAATATGGATAATGACTTGAAAATCTGTCGTTGCACTTTAAGGTTATGTATAGTTAGTTCTGGAGATGTTTCTGTAATAATATTTTTCACTGTATGTAAAAAACTGTTGCAGAGTATCATCATCTCTAACATTCTAACCCAATGTCAACATAGATGAAACAGTTGACGGAACGTGTACTGCATATATTACTGCTTAATTGTCATTAAAATATTTTGTTCTTGGTGATAGTCACTTCTGAATTAATCCATCATCGATCGACAACGTGGTGATATATTATTTTAACCATTAAAGCCCGCCCAGCGATTCGTGCCATATGGGTGTTGTATGCGACGTCATCGCATTTCATGTGGACTAGGCATTTTCGACTCAGTGTCGTGGTATTGCGGTCATATGTCGTGTTGGGGTACGCTTCCATCTCGATTATCTTACTGGCTCAAATTTAAACCTATTACACTTGCAAAGTGTTTGGTGGGAATGATGAAGTAAGCAACATTAAAAAAAATAGCGAGACTATGGGTTAAGAGCAGAGGTTTTGTATTGAGTCATCTCACAATGCACCTCGGTTGGGAAATTTTACCTCAATAGGTTCATGTGATCCCAACAAAAATCCTACTCCGAACCTCATTAAAAACACTGACTTTTAAGCTCATTTGACCACAAAGCATCCTTAGGGGATTTTTAGCAATATTATGAAAGGTAATGTAGTTCGTAACTTTGGAAACACGTTTATCCCTAAGTACTTATAGTGTTAGTACAGTACCGTATGGGCACATTGCAATGTATTATGGGAGTGTTACAAAAAAACACCCTGGGGTTTAAGAGTTAAACTGTAAGGTTATCGTTAAACGCGCAATCAAGTTTAATTGTAGTTTATCACCAATAATATTTTTTCAGTTAGATGCATTAGACGCTTATCAGCCATACTGCCTCTAATCAATGTCAAGGTAGAGGAAACAGTTGTCGAAACGTGCTCTACTTACTGCTTAAATGACATTTAAAGTTTTCCGAGTTTTGTTCATGGTGACTGATATTCACTTTACTTACTTGACATCCATCACCGGTTTGATATTATTTAAACCATTAAAGAATTGTAATGATTTATGGAGGTCGGTATTACCTAACCATAGCCAGGGGAACCTTTACATAGCCAATATTTGTATTTTTCTCTATTCCCCTTTTAATATGGAAATCACGTTTGCATGCGAATGCATCATATTTTCCCTTACTTGGAATTATTATATTGCTTCTATTCAGCTTGGAAAACGTCGTTTACTTTCTTAAAGTCATGGTGCAAGCTTTGTACGGCAAAAAGAAAGCAAAGCTAACTTGGAGGATATTACATGGATCACAGAATAATCCAAAGCTTAAATAAAAACGGGTCACCCGCTATTGATTGCCAGTAAAATGTTTTAATTGGCGCTCGTAAACGTTATTGTAGAGTTGCATTCACGCGTATTGGGTATATTATGCACAAAACGGTGTTACTCTGTTATATTTGATATAGAGTGGCGGTTGAAATGTTATATGTGCCAACTGGCAAATGCAATATATTTACATTTCGGTTTATCCACGCATTTGTTAGCAATTTTCAAAAGCATAGTCACGTTCCCTGCAGTTTGCTTATAAAACTGAGTGTTCACTTAGTTGATGGCACAGTCGCTGACTCAGATATTTGAAAATATCTTTTTATGTTATTGGGAGCTAGTAATGTAGTACTTATGGAGTTTACTCAATATAAATGTTTTCCCTTTGGTAAACGATATTGTACCTTCGCACCTACTTCGTCCCACAGTTGTTATCTGGTTAAAAGTTGCAACTTGATATAGCGCAAGAAGTTGCGAAGTGATAATTAACATAATTAACTAATTATCACACAGAAATACTCGTACAGTAGAACTATGTATGAGATACAGTTAGTGAATTATTACCTCTTTATCAAGTGTCTTTTAGAAACCATATAAAGGTGAATTCATATTAACTATGAGTTAATTAACGTTACTCTATGAGAAGGGTGTGCTTAGTGAGTAGTAGTCAAATGTGAACCATCAAAATCGAAATACCGACGAGTGTCATACTACATGGATATGGAAAAGAATCAAAATAAACCTTTGCCTGGTAATCATGAGGTTCCTGATTCTATGTAAGATAAGCTTTTTCTCCAATACCTCCGTGCAATGTCGGCAAACCCCCCATATTTATGTGGTAGTACTGTAGTCGGGTTATATCCATATTCCTTGTATGTTAATGATTTTTTTACTTGCAATTTTGCCTGGTATCTTTTAGCTCATTTAATCAACACAAAACACCTATTAACCCCATGCCAACAAATCTAATGGGCTGACCAAATTTTCTACTGAATTAAATACCCTCTAAACGCATTCTAATGCCCTTGTTAATTGTGCTGTAATAATTAACGGTGTTAGTTTCCATTACAAAGTTTACTGGTCTCCTGCGATCCAATTTTAAAGTTTGGTATTTTCTTTACTCATGCAGTGCGGTCTTGTATACGCCTATTGGTGAAGGGAGGGATGAAGGAGGTGGTAGGAAACCTATTGCAACAACCTTTTTCCCACGGGAGTATGTTCTTCAAATTTATATCAGGTATGTATAAGGCCTTCATACATAACAATCCTTGTCAAAAAGTAAAATGTTACACTCTGAGAAAAAACCGTATAATCATGTGATTAGGAGCATTGAAGTCCAGCCTCATGCAGATGTTTTTCAGTCAGTGCTGCTCTTGTTTTTCTTGTTAAAATATGCAATCAAATGTACTTAAACCCACCCAAGTTGAAGCCATTAAGCTCCCATGTCCCATCATCATCACCATCAGATTTATGCTATAATTGTAGTGTTGGTGAGAGTAAGCAACATCTACAAATAAGCGAGGATACGGGTAAAGAGGTAGACGGTTAAGGTTAAAGGTGCAACGAGAGATTTGAAAACAACAGGTGTCCCAAAAAATTGAAAATTCAGATTTTTGTACTGGTATAAAGCTTTCTATCAAAAATATCCCCATCTGAAATGATTAAGCTAAGAACTGTTTCTTTAGTACAAACTTGTGAATTTGTAATTTCCCATAAGAGCAAATAGGAAATTCAGCCTATGTTTCCTATTGAAATAAGCATATACAAATCACTGTTTGTTTTCATTTTAAGTTATTTCTGTGTCCAAGTAAAATGTAGATAACCTATTGCACGTCAAATCCATATGAAATCACTACATATCACAGAAAATATGGATGACTTGAAATCTGTCGTTGCACCTTTAAGGTTATGTATAGTTAGTTCTGGAGATGTTTCTGTAATAATATTTTTCACTGGTATGTAAAACTGTTGAAGATTATCATCCATCTCTAACCTCTCTAACCAATGTCAACATAGATAAAACAGTTGACGGAACGTGTACTGCTTATTAATGCTTAATTGTCATTAAAATGTTTTGTTCTTGGTGACTATTCACTTTTTTACTTAATCCATCACCGATCGAACAACGTTTTGATATTATTTTAACCATTAAAGCCCGGCCAGCGATTTCGTGCCCATATGGGTGTTCGTATGATGACGTCATCGCATCATTTGGAACTTGGTGCATTTTTAGCATCAGTGTCGTGGTATATTGTGGTCATATGGGCGTGTTAGGGGTAAGCTCCTATCTCCGATATCTTCACATTGGCTCAAATTTAACCTATACAATTGCAGTGTTGGTGAAAGTAAGCAACATTAAAAAAAATAAGCGAGGATATGGGTTAAGAGCAGAGGTTGTATTGAGTCAATCTCACAATGCACCGGTTTTGGGAAATTTTACCTCAATAGGTTCATGTGATCCCACAAAAATCCTACTCCTAACACATAAAAACACTGACTTTTAAGCTCATTTTAACCCACAAAGGATTTACTTAGGGGATTTTTAGCAATATTATGAAATGTAATGTAGTTCTTACACTTTTGGAACACTTTTATCCCCTAAGTACTAATTAGTGTTTAGTACAGTATAGTATGGGCACATTGCAATGTATTATGGGATTGGTTCAAAACACCCTCTGGGTTAAGAGTTAAACTGCTAAGGTTATCGTCTAAACGCCAATCCAGTGTGTTAATTCTGTAGTGTAATCAACAACCAATATATTTTTCATCATTAGTATGCATTAGAAGATTATCAGCCATTATTTATCTCTAATCAATGTCAAGGTAGAGGAAACAGTTGTCGAAACGTGCTCTACTTAATGCTTAAATGACATTAAATGTTTTCCGAGTTTTTGTTCCTGGTGACTGACTATTCACTTTCTTACCTAATCCATCACCGGTCGAACAATGTTTTGATATTATTTTAACCATTAAAGCATTTTGTAATGATTATGGAGTCGATATACATTAACCATATCCACTGGGACACCTTTACACTAGCCAATATTTGTATTTCTTCTATATTCCCCTTTTAATATTAGAACATCACGTTTGCATGGAATGCATATATATTTCCCTTACTTGGAATTATTATATTGCTTCTATTCAGCTTGGAACACGTCGTTTACTTTCTTTAAAGTCATGGCTCGCAAGCTTTGTACTGCAAAAGAAAGCAAGCTAACTTGGCGGATATTACATGGGACACAGAATAATCCAAGCTTAAATAAAAACGGGTCACCCGCTATTGATTGCCAGTAAAATGTCTTAATTGCCGCGCGTAAACGTATTCTAAGAGTTGCATTCACGCGTATTGGGTATATTATGCACAAACGGTGTTTACTCTGTTTAATATTTTGATATAGAGTGGAGGTTAAATGTTATATGTGCAACTGGCAAATGCAATATATTACCATTTCGGTTTATTCATACGCACTTTTTGTAGCAATTTTCAAAAAGCATAGCAACGTTCCTGCAGTTTGCTTATAAAACTGAGTGTTCACTTAGTTTGATGTCACGTCGCGAGATCAGATATTTGAAAATATATTTTTATGTTATTGGGAGGTGTAATGTAGTACTTATGGAGTTTACTCAATATAAATGTTTTCCCTTTTGGTATAACTATATTGTACCCTTCGCACCTACTTCGTCCCACATGTTTTATCTGGGTAACGTGCACATGATATAGAGCAAGAAGGTGCGAAATGTACATTAACATTAATTAACTAATTATCACAAAGAAATAATAGTACTAGTAGACACTATGTATTGAAGATAAGTTAGTGAATTTATTTACCTCTTTTCATCACAGTGTATTTTAGAAACCATATTAAGGTGCATTCATATTAACTATGAGTTAATTAACGTTACTCTATGCAAGAAGGGTGTGCTTAGTGAGCACTTCCGATCAATGTGAACCATCAAAATCGAAATAACGAAGTGTCATACTTACATGTATATGGCACGAATCAAATCAAATCCTTTGCCTGGTACTCATGAGATATCCTGATTTGTTATGTAAGATACCCTTTTTTCTCCAATTACCCTCCGTGCTAATGTCGGCAACCACCCCATAATTCTTTATGTGGTATGTACTGTCGTCGGGTTTCATCTCCATATTCGTATTTTTACATTCCTTTTTTTCACGATATCATTATTTCGTTCATTCTTTTTGTCCATTTTTAAATTATGGTTCTTTTACTGACTATTTTATTGTTCCCTTTGCTAAATGTAATTAGCATTCGTATGCTTACAGTTTTGCAAATTACTCTTTTCTTGACACTGAAACACAGAATATGTAATCTTAAGTAATTTATTATATTTTTCTTCTGAGTCATCTCCGTATTGTTCCTTTTGCTCACTAAAATCTTAATATAAATACAATTATCATTATTCAATTATTCTCTGATTATGTACTATTGTTAAAACTCACTCCGCTAAAAGTATATTGAATCAATCAAACCATTTAAATACGCAGGCAAAGTGATGTACATAAAAGCATTCTAGTATTAGCAAAAGTTCCATCAACCTTAACATTGCTCGTAATAAGCATGATGAAATGGCACGAAATAGGCATATTAAACTTGCAATAAATTATCTCATTGAAGATGTGCAGAAGCACTGCTTCGTTAATCGTGATGATAGATTATGTCCATTAGTGCTGGTGCACTTTTAGTTTCCATCTACATGGATAATTATTTGAAACTGTAATTCCCATTAATGTATAACTATTATTCTTCCGCATATAGTTATTTCTGGCTGTGAAAAACTAAGATCGAAAGCTCGGGTACATCATTTTACTAAGGAATGTCCCACACATCTTAATGTTTGTATACGGCATGGATTGGTTTACATACAATATATAAAAAAAAAAAAAAACGCACGTGAGATAAAAGTTGGTGACCCGTGCATTGATCCATTTTTTTTATAAGATGTTCTCTTTCACATGGAAGCTAAAACATACGAGTGCAAATGAGTTAAATCGGTCCAACCGTTTGGTTAGTAGAAGCAAATATATGTACTAAATTGGCCATTGGAGAGTGTGTGTTGACCACAGATAGGATATTTTTGTTTATAATATCAAAAGGAAATATTTCCTGGGCTTTAAATTTCACCAGGGTAATGAAAAGAATATCAGCCTTTTTTCCGATACTAAAATTGCAATTTTAAAGTTGCTTGTTCCGATTTATATCTATTGTGTTCTCTACTTGATATGAGAGCCTGGCACTTGCACATACTCCTCATCAAGCACCGTGGGAAACAAACTTTTCTGTTTTGTTGGTAGAAGCAATAGTGAATATTGAAAAGCCCTATTCAATAATGTGCTAATATTGATGGATAACCATTAACAGTGCGGTTTTTTTTATATCTTGGGAATGAAATGGATTTGAAGGCTCAAATTTCAGGACGTCAATGAGAAAAAAATACGGCTTTTCATCTGATATCAAAGTCAAGATCCCCAAAGACAATCGGAACACGCACCTTTAATGGGGTAAATGGTTAGGGAAAGCATATGTTAAGGGACATAATTTGTATTTGATTTTAATAGCATGATTCCTAGACCAAACACCATTTCAAAGGCATTACCTTTTACTATTCCTGACGAGCACAGATCTCTGAAGGTGATTATTTAACTGTTCAGTTTTTTGTCTGCAGCATAGGGAACATCGGTGATACTGTCTTTCTCTGATCACTAGGCTTTTGATTCTACAAACATTATTATTTACCTGAAATTTTCCTTAGATTCAGAATAGGTAACATAAAAATAACTGTAACTTTACAAATTGTATACCTAAAATGATATTAAACGAACAAAATAATAGCAAGATATGGTGTAAAAACAAGGCCGTGGTTAATTTACAGGTCTGTATTGGCGCTCCACTGGCAACTCATTAAGAGGGCACGTTGGAATACCTTCAAGTTGCTCCTTTAGTTCAAGAGCCATATAGAATTGTTTATCTGATGGTTTTCTTTCCAACTCCGCATAAGTATCTTCCCTAGATGCGCGTGAGTGTTGAAATGTTTTTCTTTCTGGATACTTCACGGCACTATGCATGCGATAGTATCTGATTAGCAATATCATGCCTATTGTAAAGAATATAAGGGCCAAGGTGGCCGCAATTGTGGTTGTAATGATCCAATAAAGAACCGGCGAGTCATTTTGACATGTTTGAAGACATTCCTGTCGTCTGGTTATTGATGACTTTGTGCGAGTGTCTGTAGGTGACGTGGTCAGTCCATGATATACCGTTGGCTCAGGCGTATTGTCATTTGGCCCTGGAATTACTTCTAGTGGTCCAACATGGCACGTGCGATGGAAATCAGGAAAAATCGGACTTGTTATGGTACAAATAAACATGACGTTGTTTTCCCTTCGAGTAGCTCTAAAATCGAGAGTTGAATATGATCTATCGCCATGTCTTACCTTAGTTGGTATAGCGGGGAGAGAGCCTTGCCCTGTTCGACTCCA
Organism: Ophioderma brevispina; assembly: GCA_023653785.1. Classification (NCBI taxonomy): domain Eukaryota; kingdom Metazoa; phylum Echinodermata; class Ophiuroidea; order Amphilepidida; family Ophiodermatidae; genus Ophioderma; species Ophioderma brevispina. The sequence continues at coordinate 22,680 of JAMKCH010048302.1, forward strand.
TTGTAGGTGAACAGGTGGATTTGCCGTTTCCGAAGTACAGTTCAAAACAATCCTAGTACCAGCTTTTATTGATGTTTGACCATTAGGATAACATTGTGGGAATGATTCAGCTGGTATGTGGTGGATATCAAGCTGAAGTGACCGTAATGCAACTAATTCATCCGCCATGGTATCATGAACGATAGTAACTTTACATGTATATGTACCACCATCCTGTTGTGTTACATCGGTAACAGATAAAAAATACACCATAGAGCTGTCCTCCATGCGTCTAACAGATAGAAAAACTCGGTCTTCGATTTCGGGTAACACGTACTCATTCTCAGATAGTTTTTTGGTAACGCCTTTCAAAGTACCAAATACCGACACGTGACTTTATCCGGTAAATTCCACACCTGGCAGTGTACAGACAAAATTCCTCCAACTTTAACAGGGTTAACAGGTGCGCTTGTCACCACCTGTGTCTGTTCCATATCTGCACCATTTACAAGTTCGACCACTAATGCAACAAGTCCAAAACAATGAAAATTAAAAAGAAACATAATTATTCCGTCGGCAAATGTGAGGTTTGTCTGTCTTCCTATTTCCAAAGAAAGTAGAGTCATGTAATCAATGTGTACTCGTAGTAGAGGTTGGTGTTGCTGTCTTTTTCATCATATTCGGTGCGGATTACAGGTGAAACACATTATATTCAAATTGGCAATCTTCTATTCCAAGCGTAAGCATAAGATACCGTGCCTGTCCGCAGAGAAGCTTCTCAAATCCCCGTCACTTTCTCAAATGATCTTGATGTCAAAAATGATAACGACAAAGTCCTCTCACCTCTCTCATGTGTTCTTTGTCCGCGGAGAGAACAAGAATTGAGGAAATACTCGTAAGTCTCTGAAGATACTTACAATAATATTCCCTTCAGCCCAGAAGTGACTTAGCGTAGCTTATTGATTGCCGTGAATGTCATGTTTGAGGTAAAGTCTTGCGCCTGGAGAGGTTACACTATATTAAAGTCCCTATATTTTTCGCGTTTATAATCTCCTCATTACCATATTTGGTGTTGTTAATTTTGCTGCGTTTTACTCTCAGGCAATTGCTTTGATAACAAAAATAATCTGGGTGTTTTAAATATTGTGATCACTACATTTTTGAATTGCCTTTTACTATACAATTATGGTAAAGATTATTATTATGAGGGAATCCAATGGAGCGCTTAAATATTAATGGTAATTGCATAGTCATATTGAAAGGACATGTGTATCATTTATCTTCAAGTAATAATATGATGTTTTGTCGAACAGCGAGGTACTCCGTAGGACTATATATTGGTTGTATTTACTTAAACTCTAAAAGACTGGTTAAAATGTCCAATGATAAAGAACGCGGCTTTTTTTGTTGGTCTGCGTCTTGTGCTAAGGCTAGCGTTGAGAACCAAAATAATCATATAGCCAATGCAAAGCAGGTTTTGTCAGTTCCGTAGGCGGTAAGTAATGAAAGGAGGTTCGCACGCTCTCCTGGGTCCAAAATTTTGCTTAGTTGAATAATAGAGATCGGGACGGTGAATAGTACCGTGCGAGAGGGCCATAGACTTATTGGAATAAGTAAGTGTATTTAGGTGTGTGTTTTAATTAAATGGTGTGAAGGTTGGGTCTTTGCGTGGAAGCAAAAAGCCGATGGCTGTAATGAACTTAGTATATATGACTGCTTTCAAACACAAGCTGCATTTTTCTTATAAACAACACATGAAATTATAGTTTATAGAGTCGCTTAGAGTAAAAAGAATAAACATGGTAGCATTACCTTTCCTTTCTTGTGTTGAAATGTAAAGCAAATATCGTATTAAATAGACAAAACGTTTTGGTAATAGGTACATCTCTAACCTGTAAAATTTCGGACATTCAGAAGACAGTTTAAGTAGGCGATTTTATGTGTTGAGCTTGAAACTGCCCAGTACAAATGTGTTTCTATGTGTCCCTAAAAACCGTCTCAGATACATAATTACTGCCATGGCTTGGTTGCGTTAAAAAATCTAGTATTTGCTCCTTTTAAAACTGATATTAAACCGTTATTAAGATTAAGGTAAAGGCCTGTCGTTTCTTCCAGCACGCTAGCACTCATTGTTGACTTCAGGTTTTGAGATCCTATAAAATGTCCGGTACGATGTCATTATACATGCACATTACCAAATGCTATCTGGCCATGTTTTTCCCCCATCATAAAAGTACTCCACTTTTAAAACTTAATATTGGGTAATTAGGTTCCAGTTAATTACCATACTTACGGGGGAATATGGTGTGGGAGGGGGCTAAAAATAAATGAATATTTGAAATTTTTAATTGAGGACAAAATTAACCTTCTTTGCTTTTTGTTTGACAACAAAAGAAAGGGTATTTTCTCCTTATTTTAAAATTTAATATTCATTTTTAGCCTCTCACCCATATTCCCCCTAAAGAGGCACCGGCGCATTTGAAAATAGTTGCTCCCTCAAATGATCTTTGTACAAGGTTATAAAGCTGTTATATGCACTTAGCCCCCATTTTGCCCTTGTGGGTAACAGAACGATTTTTATAATTAAATGCCTCCGTCAACATATTATAATATATATATATATATATATATATATATTTTATATAATATATATATATATATATATATATATATATATATATATATATATATAATATAGTCATCATCCCAGCAAAAGATACAATGGTAGCATTGGAATCAAAATGCACTACAGGTATTTCACTTTTGATTTTTAACAGGGATGCTCGCAGACGCCTTGACGATTGTGCGTGCTGGAATCCCGATTCCTTAATACTAAAAAGGTCTCAGTCCGAACCCAAAAGACGCTTGTTTCTGACACTTGGCTACGTTCTGGATTAATATACATGATGTACTGGCCGTCTCAAAATCCTTGTCTCGTGATTTGGAAATTCTATGAGAGAACACTGTAAGCGACATCTACGACGAAGATGGAGTGAAAATTCCCTTTCAGTGCATGCTCCGCACTTTTCCTTAAAAACAAAGCAAGCACGCAATCGCACTCCTTTTCGTGCAAAACGACACCCGTCACGGTATAGGTAGGGTGGGGGAATCATCTCCCCTTCGGGAAAGATGTACCAACATGCCTAGTGATTACGTCGAATGCCACAGATACTTTTATTTGATAGCCATAAGATAGCATACGTCGACCTTTTTCCATGATACCAAAATGAGTACCACCTACCAAGATTTGGCGTACTTTTCACCACCAAATTAGGAATACCGTGTTTCATGTGGTTTTTGATTCTACTTGATGGGAATTGGCTAGTTTTATATACCCAGAACGTTTTCGTTTCATAATGTTTTAGTGTAAAAATATTTTTGAGCAAATACCCTTGCTAAAATATAAATAGTAATATGGTTCATACTTGCTTTGACTAATGGCGTCACGTGACGTCATTATGGTAATGTTTGTTGTATTTGGATAGAAAGAGAAAAAAAAAACTCTTAATCGCTAA
>JAMKCH010048303.1:0-25830 GCA_023653785.1 Ophioderma brevispina
GATGAATTCTATTTTTAGATGCCCGGTAGCGTCGGCGAGTCACCGGCAAACAGCGCGACATCTGAAAGTATACAAACAATACTTTCACGTGATATATATCTATACAGAAATGTAGCGAAGTGTCCAAGGAACAAACCCCATTGAGGCTGCATGACGAATTAACCGGTTAGGGTGGAATTTTTGATCGCTACCATTGCACTATTTGCCGCTGCCAGGCGATTCATAAACCCGATCTAAAATAGACAGCTTTGAAAAAAGTAAAATCATGCCGGGGGTGCAAGCCAATAAATACGTAATTAAAAAATCAGTTAGCCTCAGGTTCTTGCCCTCAAATAAGAAATCCACGTGCCTACGTATATTGGTAGTATGCGTACAGAATAATACTATGCAAAACCTTCCTATTTCGTCACCCAAGCTGGCCAAGCTCGCTGGTTTCCCAACAACTTACATGGCTTACGATAATTATCAGAGAAACAAGTGATGAGATTTTGTACGTACTTAGCTTGAGGTTGCCTCCGAATACGCACACACATGTGTGGAAGGCGATAAGCATATGGTACCATGGGTCAATTATGTCTACTGAAAATTCTATATAAAAAGACACTTACAATTTCAAAACTACATGCAAGGGTGAGAGTATACTTCTAACTATTCATTTGTCCCATTTATATCTTTCGTTTTAAATAGTTGCATGTTGAAAAATGTCTTAACTTCTGAAACCCATATGTCCTTCAGAGTTACTTATGATCTAGGGCGCGCTGTTCTTTTGGGCTTGCGAAGGAGGTCCGGATCAGAAACGAATCCTCTGCCAGAAGGGGCGAAGTTCATTATTTACACATATCACGGTCTATTGCCGGTTGAAATGCGAAGACAAACACGTCAACTGAACGTCTCATGTATGAACACGTGCTTTAGTAGTGACAGTAAGACACCTGGTTTGGCCGCCATTTTTGGTTTATTTTTTTTTTTTTTTTTTTTTGTTTTTTTTTTTTTTTAACCATTGGAGAAAATGACAGGTCGAATTAAAAAATTCCTGTTTTTTTAATTTTTCTTTTTTTATTAATTTCTTTCATAAAGGAGGTGGCATGCGGTTAGGTAGCTTTAATCAACATTAACGATGAGGTAAGTTAGGAATGATAATTCGATTGTACTTTTTGTCCCCAAGTCAATTCAGCCACTTGGCCTTGTTCCAAATGTTTTTCAGTGGTGACGCCGCAAGCTGGCACCAATCCCGGGCCACCCAGGTATGCGGTCAAGATTCCGAATGTAGGTTATCAGGACTCGAGATGGGGATTATTTAGGGCATGTCACATGTCAAATATATTACGCATTTTCAAAGTAATTCCATACAAGGTCTACCATGAACACTCATAATAATAATTAGGGAACTATGATACATTTTTATTCTGTAAACCAATATATGAAAATATTATTAATTATTTTAACATCATTTTTACATCATTCAAACCTTGCTACTGCGCAACGATTGTCACGTGGGCGGTTACGACGGGGAAATACAATTCTGAAATTTTCCTCGAAAACACAGATGAATATTGCATCCGACCTCTAAAACAAAACCCCGACCTAGAATGCAATGACTGCTATCACGTATTATATGTGCTGTAGTTTACCGATCTAATTTAGTGTCATTTCGTACCTAATTTCGAAAATTTAATTACAAGAGTCGAGATCCCCGTATCGGTTGAAGATGTCAAATTCATAAATTCTAGTGGGTGTTGCACAGCATAGATATTTCACCAAAAAATGCAACGGAGTGGCCTTTTTTTCGTTGATTTTTTGCGAGGATCCTAAGGTCTCATATGGACAATTTTATTCATCGAACTGCTTCATGGCGTACAACATTGACCTTGTGGTTCATTCATCAAAACTTATCTGAGCATGATGGTCATCAAGCAAACTTCTGGTTCACCGACGGTCACCGGCGGTCAGTACGTCATTAATTATGGTCGCACTCATTACGGTGCACGAGAGATTGTCACATAACAGGTGTCCTGAAAAAATGTGAAAATTCTGATTTTTGCACTCTTGTAAAAGCTTTCCATCAAAAATATCTCCCCATCCTGAAAAGGAATAAGCTGAAAATGTTGCTTTCGTACAAAAAAATTGTGAAATTGCAATTTCGTATTGGAGCAAATACGAAATTCGGGCCCTAGTTTTATATTGAAATTAAGCAAACAAATCGCTTTTTTTCTCTCTTTTAAGACTTTCTGTAGCCAATATAAGGTAAGGTTTATATTGAGTGTCTAATCTATATCAATTACTATTATCACATAGATTTGTATGCTCAAAATCTCTCGTTTGGCACCTTTAATTAGCATCATGCCAAATTTCCAAGCCAAGTGGTTTGTGTCAACTCACGGAACATCACTCTTGCGTTTGACCTTTGAAGGATCAATTATTCATCTTCCAATTTTAACCATATTTTTAACAAATCTTAAGACTACATTTAATCATTATCACATGACTTACCATACGTTGGCAATACGAGAATACCGGATGAAAATGCCGATCTTTGCGAATTTTTACAGGAATTTCACTTTCGTGTCGCAATGTAAGTTGCCATTCGTTTTTCTTTGTGCATCTGTCGAAATTCCTCTTCGGGAAGCAGCACACCGTAGGAATTTCCTTTGTTTTGCAAGACCGTTGTACGAACGGACCGGTGCAGGTCGATGTTCCCGACGGTTTTGTTGCGAAAGGTTATTACTCCCACCGGTCTTTATTCCGAAAGGTATTTACTCCGATGGTAATTTCTCCGAAAGTCCTATTTCTCCTATAGGTAAATTAATCCGAACGGCAATTGGTCCAAAAGGTCTTTATTCCGAATCTAAAAAAGGGTCATTGTCTCCGAAAGGTTTTATTCCGAAGGGTCATTACTTTGAAAGGTCGTTTCTCCGAATTATCGAATCTCCGCCTTTCGGAATAAAACCCTTTCGAGTAAAAACATATTTTTTTTTTCATAGGATTTTCTGAGAGGGATATTTATTTAGTAACACAACAGAGTCATACGGAATTTCGTACGCACTGTCAGAACGAGTCATTATCAATCTTTTGCATTTCACATTACGAATCACCCTCATTTCGTGCCGACGACCAATGTCAAAAAACGACGTAAAGGTTCCCGGTACCTAATATTTACTCCGGAAGGTCATTACTCCGAAGGTCGTTCTCCGAATTTTCTGGAATATTGACTTTTCGGAATAAAAACCTGTCGGAGTAAAAACCTATTTTTCTATTTTCATAGATATTTACTCCGAAAGGTCACTATTCCGAAAGGTCGTTTCTCGAAATTTTTTTATTAAATAGGATATTTACTCCGAACGGTCATTACTCACTATCTCGAAGGTTCCTTTTCTCCGATTTTCGGAATATCGACCTTTCGGAATAAAAACCTTTCGGAGTAAAAACCTATTTTTATTTAAAGGATATTTACACTCCGAAAGGTCCTTCCTCCGATTTTTTGGAATTTCGACCTTTCGGAATAAAAACCCTTTCTGAGTAAAACAAACCTAATTTATTATTCTAGGATTTTTACTCATAAGGTCAATATTATGGCTTTTTCAGATTTTTTAGACATCATTTTAAAGTTAAGGGAGATAACCGATTTAGTGTATAACACGTTGCAATCTGGAAGAATGTCATTCACCCAAAACCCCCTCTGTTGTGTTTTGGGCCGATATTTCAAGCCATTTTGATGTGAGACCTATAAACGTGATTTTAATATGTGCAATTAAATATTGGTTGACCAAAATAGGGCACATTTTCCGCGCGTAACATCCCAAAACCAAACCCCTTTAGCCCTCGGATTTCACAGGGTAAATTGATAACAACATTCCTTCAGATACCAAAATTGTGTACCACTTCCGATAAATCTGGGGTTCTGGGGACGAGGCTATTATAGTAGATTTCAAATTACGTGACACTTCACTACATAAATCCATAGGGAATATGGTTGAATTCCCTGCCATGTGAGACAGGGCCTTTGTTGCCATCCAAAACATATTTGTACAAGTTTAGGGACGCACCATTAACTTCAAGGGGGGGTTGGAAGTAAAATATTTATGATGGCGGTTGATGGGTTAAGTTCTTGTTTGGATGAGCTAAAGTGTTCTTTGAGAGTTCGTATATCAATCTGTCGGGGTGGTTGCGGGAGGGGATTCCCAAGCGCAGACCCTTGCGATGCTCGCTTTCCAAAACATATTTTCCATGCCAAGTTGATAGAACAAGTATGAAATAGTCCTTATGGTCTGACAGCCGTTTTAAAAGTAAAAATATTGATGGGTTAAGTTTTGTTTGAATTAATGCATGAGTTCTAATAAAATTGTAATGTGAAAGTCCGTATATCAAAACTGTCTGGGGTGAGTCCGGCAAAGTGCGGAACTCTTGCAATGTTCACTTGCAAACACATTTTCGCATGCCCATTTTGATGGTAACAATATTATTTTATAATGGCATGAACCAACCGTTTTGCAAAGCAAAAATCAATGTTTCCTGATCTAGTGGCCGCAATTCAGGCCATGGTGCTGCATACGCGATGCGGGTGGTGGTGCGGGCGAAACTTTGGAGTATTAGTTTTCAAGGCATATTTTCTTAGACCCAATTTAACTTGCACAGTTATTATAATAGGAATATACATGTAGGACTTAGAGTAACGTCTGATAACTGGTGGCAAGGCTAATTTTGTGAATGAAGCACGTTCCAGTTGGGTGCACGGGCCGTTCATGCACGCGTAATAGAGCAGGAGCAGAATATCATAGGGTCCATATTTAGGGAGTTCGTTCATGCCTAGACTACATTTAAGGTTGACCCTTAGTAGGGTCATTAAGTTTGACACATGGGTCCACTTTATAAATACTCCAATCGTGTTGAAATGTATGTCATATTGCTCGTCTAGTCCAAAATACAGTTTGGGCAAGTTGCACTATACCCTTCCTTAAATCGTTGGCCTGCATTTTTTGGGTTTCCGTACGTGGTGCGTTAACGGGATATAATATAATACAAATAGTGAATGCCTAAGAGTGGATATACAAAATTTCATGAGTCAAATTTTGACTTTTCTATTTCACGAGGCGAAGCCGAGTGAAATGGAACATCAAATTTGACCGAATGATAGCTTTTTACTATTGCCGAATATAGCAGTCAATTCTTTGTTTTTATATCATGATATAACTGTTTTATTTTCAAGCATGTGATAGTAAAACTATCACATGGCTCAAATCACTACAATCATGATATAATATCGGATATGGCATGTTATGCGGTTGTGGTACGGAGATGTGATTAAAATGTGTCACATGCAGGCTTTAGGCTCTGTATGTTTGTTATCAGTGTATCACATTCCTCTTTAAGCAAGAAGCACTTATTCCAAATATAGTTCTTGTCTACTTTTTTTTGTGGTAGGCGGGAGTCAATTCATTCTGTAGTTCTCTATGCTGTCCAGAGCAGGTAATACAGCAAGTGTTATTGGGTATTTATACAGTGTACGTATAAGTAATCACTACTTGGTCTAAATCAATTCAAAAAGACAAATATATTTAAAGGTCCATGGCCCGATCGTTAATAGCCTCGTCCCCAGGAGCCCAGATTTTACCGGAAAGTGGTCTCAAAAATTTGGTACCAGAAGAAGGCTATTATTTTTCTCAGTTTGCCCGTGAAATCTGTAGGGCTAAATGCTTATATTCCAGCTTTGTCCCAAGCCAATTTTAGGTAATAGTTTTTTATATGTGATCAGTAATATGTGAAACTATCGTACATTTAAGAAGTTTTTCCATTCGGTTTATAAACGGTATGACTGTATCTTGAAATGTATTGATTTCTGCTTTTATGAAACTTTGTTAAATTATTTCTCTGTGGTTGTATTGTTTTGTTCAGTTCCAAAACAGACGGGCTATTTTTTATGAAAGTGTTACAATGGTAGTAGGCCTAAACAATCGTTTAGTTTGGTATATGAGCGCTCACATTTGCGAGGTAATAGGAGATCAAGCGTAGGCAGGTGTTCTCGTGTTTATAACAGCCATATTCGATGTTTGTGTTCTTCATAGAACCCATTGAAAAAAATGAAAATATATGGAAAGAAGAATGGGATAGCGAAATTTCGGGTCTACAAATAGCAGAGTGGGGCATTGGAAATTGCTTTGATCACGGGTCTACAAATAGCAGAGGCGTGTGTGCGGCATGGCGAATTTACTTTGCTCATGGGTCTACAAATAGCAGAGGCGTGTGCATTTTGTTTAAAAAGACTTAAATTTGAAGTAAAAAAATGCAAATTAATTTTCAAATTAAAGCATTTGTTAACTTGATTTCTTCAAAGTTGATTGTTCAAACTAAATAAAATATTTAACGCACCCATATAGGACGAACCATGTTCCTTTGAAAATAAATCGAGCTTAGCCTATGTTCAGTTGACTGGGGATTCCGTTTTTATCTAGGGGGATTTTAATCTAGTCATGGATATAAACCCAGAGGTGTTTTGAATCAATCCCACGATGCCATAACAATGTGCCTTTAACCGGTACTGTACTAAACACACTTCCGTACTCTTATTGATAAAAAGTGTTCCAAAAAGTTTAAGAACAAAAAAGACCTGTCCAAAATAATCAGCACAGAAATTTCCATAAGTACTAAACTCTTGTGTCTAAACGAGCGTTAAAGTCAGGGGGTTTATATTGGGTTAAGAATAGGATTTTTAGTGATCACATGACCTATTGATGTTAATTTCCAAACTGGTGCATTTTGTGGATTGACTCAAAAACCAGCACCTCTGGTTATAACCAAAGAATGAAAGAGGCGTCGACCACACTACCCTGCAAAAACTGGAGTGTTAAACTTTACACACCATGGGTGTAATATTATTAACACACAATCCTGGAGTCAATACGGGACCACAACCTGGTGGGTGGGGTCACTGGTGTTAGATACACTATGTCAGTGTTATATTAACACCATTTTTGGTGCTACAATTATGCTATGACACTCTTGGTGTTAATTTTACACCACATATGGGTTAATAATCATTTTTAACACTGGCCTGGTGTCAAAATGACACTACTGGTGTAATTAAACACTCCCCTGGAGTCAATACTGGACCACTCCCCTCTGGTGTTAATTAACACCAACTTTGGTGTTAACATATGTGTAACGTTGATAATTTTAGTAGAAATGCTTGATATGTTTGGTTATTATTGGCTTATTTATACTGCTTGCCTCCAACAAATCATAAACAGAACACCAACTCCATAATTAAAATTATGCAGCAACACCGAAGGATTTAAATCCTTAATTTCAACAACACCAGAAACTACACCGACAAGCTTGACAAACCGACCTTGGTGTTCAAATTTAACACCACACATTTTAAAGCAGTTAATCTGAGAGCTCAAGGATGTGTTAAAACCATTATGAACTCCTTTGATCTAATTGATAATTGGAGAGAAATAAATCCAAATTTGTCTCGGTTTACTTGCCGTTTAAATGACCAAGTGACCCGATTCAATGCTGCTTGGCCTTTTTTTTATTATTTCTTTTAATATCTGTATTCACAAACAAATGGTACCGATATTTTAAGCCGGTTCAAATCAGGACCATTCACTTGTCAGTCTTTGTCTAACTTCTACCAACGATTCAGTGATTGATGAAGTATTAAAGTTTAACAAAATAATAAAACCTAGAAATTACTACATTTACTTTATTAAAACAATAATATTAAAAAAAACATTAACCTTTTATTAACAACCCACGATAAATTCCATTCATAACATTTTTTAAAAAGTTAAAAATATTTAAATAATCGGACCGTTCCTTTCAGGAAATTATCACCTGAAGAGGCCTATATCTTGAAATAATGTTTTCAAATCATGGGGACACTGTAATATTTTTTTACTAATCAGCGCATAATCACGCACTAAAGTAATACATGTTTCACAGAACGACACACACAAGGAATACCACCCAGGACTGCTCACCGCTCTAAGCAAATACTATGGGCATATAAGTATGACCAATTTACATCGCGCTAATACCATCTCGTCCCTTCGTCCAATCAAACCTGAAACTACCAACAGCTCCAACAGTTGGTTGAAAACATGCATTTTATTATTAGGAAAATGAATCCCACATCATTTGCCACCTATTTCTGTAAAGCTATTAACGGAAGCCTTAAAATCTGTAAAGGGGATCTCAGTGTTAGTTATATTCATAGGCTTCTTTTCGCGAATACATCAACCTTTTCAGTGCCTTGAATCCAATTTGACTCGGAATCCAGCTAAAACAACGGATTTTTTCAATTGAGACACAAATTGAAAATACGTCCATCCAACAACTCAGCATAGAGGGTGACGACATTCACTATGCCTTTCAAGCCATAAACGTAGATAGGAATCCGTAAATATAATGAAATGACTCTCATTGGAAATTTGAGCTAATTCTACAGGCCAACTTCAGTGCCGGTCCCAATTCAGCAGTGAAATAGAATCATTAGCAAGTACCCTAATCTGACGATATCAACCCGACTTAAAACACTCAGCAGCCTTTCCTTCCAAACCTAGACCCATCTGTTATAATATAATTCATGTTGATGATAATTATGCCTAAGATCATCAAACTTAGCTTGAAAAAACAAGATCATCAGTAGACCCTTCTTATTATTGACATAAAGTTAGGTCAATATCAAGTTCACCATGTGTCCAGGAGGACTAATGGACAACTCAAATGAAGCATGTTCAGCATTAGGACACATCTGTGAAACCCTCTTTATACGGATTCCAAAAGATGGAATAGCATTAGGTTTACGAGTATCGAAGTTGGTACATTTAGGCGAAAAGGTGCTCTCATGTGTTGGATATCAGCATTACTTTTAAGTTTTTTTAGACATATTGAAGAGCTAATTTGTCCCATCTTAGATGTAATGAGGTCATGTATCTTCGATCGACATATAAGCTTTGCATAGAAGAGGTACGAGAAGCACCCAAGCATAGTCGAAGACTTGATTCTGAATAGGTTCAGGTTTTTCAAATATGACTTACGAGCAGAACTAATAAACAATGCAACCATAATCCAATTTTGATCTCACAAGTGAACTATACGGCGAAGCAAAACTGAGCGATCTGTACCCAGTCCATCTTAGAAACTACTTTTTTTAAAAGATTCAGACCTTAATACTTGACATCTCAATCATCTTCCGCAACATACGTCAATATAGCCTTTGAAGTTTCAATTACTGTCATATTTAAAACCCAAGAATTTAGTCTGAGAAACAACAGGATAGGAGAACCATTCAATTTTTATTCTGGTCAAGGTGAAGAACGATCTTTTGTTCAAAAATGCATACAACATTTTAGGGTTTTAGAGAAACGGAAACCATAACGTTAAAAATGTTCCGAATTTAACCATACTTTACCTTTCAAATGACGGTAAACCCCATTTATTCAATACTCTCACGCCCCTTATTACCTATAGTCTAACATAAAATTACAATTTGGAAAGCAGAAAAATTAATGCTATTACCTCTGCTGGCCCAGTATTGAAAATGGAGCCTTCTGATTGGTCAGTTTACCTCCCATATTCTGCAATAATGGGTCGCGACTGCATTTTCGCATTATATCCACCTGTTTTCGTAATAGAATAGACAGAAAGGGTTTGCAGTATATTTATGCTTATAATGTATCCTCGGCCGGACAAATAAAATAATGGACTCGCTGTGCGCCTCGTCCTATTTATTTTTTCCCGACCACGGACACATTATTTGCCATAAAGGATACTGCTCCCCTTTATTTCTAAAATAAACAGTGGCTACAAAATAATACTACACCTTTGGAAAAAGGTAGTATTTACTCTGACCGTTATTAATTTTCCGTACATACGTTCTTGTTGTCACTTACTTTTTTTAATGTACAATACGAACTATGAAAATTGTTTTAGCCTATAAATGGTTAAGAATAACTTCGTAAGTAACGTCATTTAAAAAATGCACATCTTATTTTCCCTAGCATTTTTAAAAATAGTTTTAAAAATCTCTTTGCAAAAAGAAAAAAAAAGAAAGAAAAAAAAAAAAAAAACAAAAACATTAAATTTAATTTCTTCAAAAGTACAAAAAAAAAAACCCTCCTCCTCCCTCCTTTTTGTATTATATTTAGTTCAATTAAAAAAGTATACACCCCATATACATTATTTGATTTTAGCATTTTAACTAGCAGTGAAAGTCATGTAGTGTAGTGTATACGGTTTAGAAACTTGTAATCTTAAGGCCCATGTTCGAATCTATGTAAGTAGTATTAAGTTTTTCTATGAGATTAAAGTAATGGGTTGACATTACATGTGTTCGTTACCATATAAAACAAAGTGTATAAACTGTTTAAGAAAATACTTTATTTCTCACGTTTCCCTTTGTTTTAATTGCCTTTTTTTGAATTTTTGCAATTGTTATCCTGAAATATAACATTTTTTTACAACCACACGTGGTAACGTAATACAACGTTCAAACGATGCATAAGCTTACACGTATAAAAGTTGGTCCGAGGATTCCCAATAACGTTTTAATTCTTAGTATGTTTAAGCAAGTCAAAAACCAATAAACAATAAACCGGTTGAGGCTGAGATTTACCTCCGTTATTTTACGTTTCCTTGCAATAGTTTCGTAATTTTTAAACGGCTCCAGTTTATTTTACGTTCTTATGTAGTGAGTCCCAGCTGCCAGTCAATGCCTGTTTTTTACAATTTATTTTTTAACAGTGCATTTGCATCTGCCCACTGTTTGAATCTTATCAGGCATTTTGCATTTGTCTTTCTATAAGAAGCCATATTTGATGAGGAATAGGAAATAGAGAATCATCACACACAATGACCTCTCCAATCCTGCATTGACCACTTTGGCACTACTATTAATTTCAAAGAAGAGAGTGTATACAAGAGAATATCCCTGTGGAACACACCCAGCCTTGATTAGATTTCTGATAAGACTGTTCCCAAACGAACCCTAAAAACCGATCTGTCCAAAAAAATCTTAATAAACAAAGGCATTTCACCTCTTAGTCCTATATTAATGCAAATCCTTCAAAATACATATTTCAAGTAGAATCCATAGGGGCCTCTATAGATCAAAAATACCGACACAACTGATGTCCTCAACGCCAAAACCTCAGGCTATAAAAGATTCAGACAACAAGTTGGTCCCCTAGTACTACGGCCCTCGGAAACCACTTTGACACTTAGATATCAGCCCATTACTTTTCAAGAACCAAACAAGACGACATTAGTCATCCTTTCCATGGTCTTACATAACAGCTTTGAAGGGAGATTGGACTGATACTTTTTGCTTTGGTCGCATCTTTCCCTTGCTTCGGAACAGGATAATTGTAGCTTCACGCCATACTTTGAGAACATCCAGACTCCCTATATTATTGAAAATATCAAGCAATACAAGAATGGATTCTTGTGGAAGATGCTTAAGAAATTTATAATGGATTCATCTGGTCCAGTACAGTAATCATGACAATTACTGGCAGTATTTTTAATCTTTGAATGTTTTTTTTTTTTTTTTTAATTTGAAAATAAAGTTCAAATTCTCTGCCAATAAATTGGCAATATCCGGAGCTTCTGTACATGTAACTATACCATCAGATTTATCTAATGAAAACAAAGTGGTGTTATCCAATTGTTTCCCCACTTATTTTCCTAACCATATCCAAAGCTTTTTTAAACGGACTTCTAATTTAACTTGGTACTATTGCCTCCAAGACGCCTCCCGTTTACTTTTTTTTAATAATGCGACGAGTTTAATCACGGGCCTCTTTTGATATTTTCTTAATTGTTCTTTTGTTGGGGTCGATTTTTAAAACATGTACTGCACTTTTGCGACAATCTAGCGACTTTACATCAGCATTAAACCATGGCTTGTTGTTTACTCATATCTTTTGAAGACACTTGGATGATTTATTGCTATATCAATCAAAATGTCAGTGAATAAAGAAAGAGGATCTTCAATGTTAACAAAGCTTCCTATTAATTAAAAGCTAAACAGCTATCATAACTCTGGCCTTCCTTAAAGTTGACATTTAGGAACTCGCTCTTCAGGCATTGGCTTATTAAGATCTATTAAGATTGGAAAATGATCACTACCCACACTGATCATCATGACCTCCCCCCCACAAAAAGGTCCAAAAAATAGTAGGTCAACAACTTGATAAATCAATAGCTGATGGAGTAACCGTCGCTTAAATGGGTCAAAGTAAAACTAGACCCATCATTCAAATAACAAGAACTCCTGATTTCTCCAAATAAGAATCTACAATACACCCAACCGATTGTATCCGTGCAACCCCAAATTCACTAGAATTGATTTCACCTACCTAAAGGAAGGGAGAAGGAAGTTACCAATCAAATCATCAATTCATCTAAACTAATTTATATTTATGGGATGAATGTCAACGAAAACGTTAATGGTGCGGT
This sequence comes from Ophioderma brevispina, assembly GCA_023653785.1. Classification (NCBI taxonomy): domain Eukaryota; kingdom Metazoa; phylum Echinodermata; class Ophiuroidea; order Amphilepidida; family Ophiodermatidae; genus Ophioderma; species Ophioderma brevispina. The sequence goes on from JAMKCH010048303.1 coordinate 12,460, forward strand.
GAAGAGTAACTTTACAGCAACTGCTTCCAAATGGTATTAATTGTATGACAGAATGATGGACTCACCCTTAATCAGTATACTGCCCCCCCCATAGCTCTATTATCCACTAGGGAAACATCTGTTTTGGTTACAGATCTACCCTTAAAACCACTTTATTGGAATCACTGTCTTTAAGACGTGTTTCCTGAAGACACAGAATAGAGGATTATGTCATTAATAAGCATTTAACTTCTCTAATTGAGCTTAAGCCTCTGCATTCCATTGCCGAATTGGCACATTTATTATAATGTGTCACTTTTTAACAGATTAGAGGACCTCTTCCTACATCACTTATGTTTCTGGTGTTCAGGGACACAAAAGTCCACGCCCTCCTCATCACCTCAAAGTGCATCAAGACTTGTCATAAAGCTGAATAGGATCGTGATCCCTTAGAAATTTCTTAATGATTGTTAAATGTTTAGTATTACCTGATTTCTTTTGCGATCAGAATTTAGGCGGTTTTGATTGTATGGGAGTACCTAGTTTCTCTATTCTTGGCTTGGAAAGAACTCGTGGCCTTTATCAGTTCCTCCAGTTTTTTATTTTTTGTAGACTCTTTCTTTTCTGGCAGAGCTACTCATTTCGGAGTTTAGTAGAGATGCCTGAACAGTCTGTTCACTTTTAGATAACTTGATTGTCTCTTGACAGATCTCTAGAAAGACTACGAAATCTACTAGGCAAAGTCATCTTCTTCTCTTACAATTTCTAATCTGTTAGGATGGGCAAAATCATAGGCCCAAACAAATCATTTGGGGGGGTAAATAATGTCTTAGAAGTAATTGATTTTTGACCACTTTTCACAACATCACATAATCTTTTGATCCGGCCAACCGGGGAACGAAAAGTATCTCTGGCCTTTTTATAATCCATGTCTACCTGTCCTTTGACCATTTTAGGATTTCCTTTTTTTTTTCTTTTTCTTCTACCCTTTAGGGAACAGGATCTAAAATTTGCCGAGTGATTACCACTGCAAATTCCCACATTTATAGCAGGTTTCCTTACCATTTGGGTCTGTGGCCCTGTTTGCCCACACTTTTCACACACACTTCTGACCTTCTACATAATGTCTTAACTGGCCAAAACGTTGACATTTAAAACTCTTGTCGGACGCTGTATGCAATCCTCTACTTGCACCTGAGGTAACCCCACTTTGTACTGATTGGGTAAGTTAGCGCATTGAAGGTATATAAAACGCCCGTTACTGATTTTTTTTACATCTCTGCTAATCATGAATCTATGGATATGGGTGACATTTTGAGATTCCAACCCACTCAAAATTCATCATCAGAACAATTCTTAATGTCTGACATTTAATACACCCTTCTTAGAGTTAAGATTTAGGAGGATAACGCTAACTGGAACTGTGGGCAAGCATGTTGTTCATTTTGAGTTTATCCAACTGAATCTTCCGGTCAACCTCCATCAAATTCCCCAGACCTGAGTTTTCTTATAGTTTTCCACATTGGCAGCAGGCCTTCATACCTTGCTAACGCAAAGGGAAAAGATTTTTATAGGTTTTTAATATCCATCAGTGCCTTCAATCACTAAAAAGTGGAGCCAATGATCAATCACCTACAGATCCGAATCACGATCCTCTTTTACGTTTAACAGGCTTTTTCAAGGTTTGTTGTTGAAGAATTCTATGAAAAGTAGTGAGAGGCACTCCAGACTGCCCACCCACCACGGAGCCCACCGGGACACAATATATCAAGTGGCAATTCATCACTCACTTATGCCAAGATACCCCAAGATATACCAAGGACACTAAAAAAAGAAAAAAACGCCTCCTCAAGTGACCTGTACAGCCGCGCTGCTAAAGGCCCAGGACGCAATTACGTAACAAGGTACATACGTACCCAATATGTCTTCCAACAACATCATCAGCATAATATCTTTAGAGGCAGACGCCCCCATCCGTTTGTTGAATCCAGGACTAAACAACTTCTCGTCTAGTAGAATTTGAGCCGACGCAGTGTGTTGATTCCACTGCACCGCAGCCAGCTTCACCTCAACTGCCAGGATCCTCCTCCTCCTCCGAGCAACGAGGCGCAACTCACGGCAAACAAGTTGTCCCTTTTAGTCGGCCTTTTACGACATGCAGGAACACATCGGCCAATTCGTACCCCGAACCCGCAGGGAATTTAAACAATAATACAAAACAAATCCCATACTAAAATTTCTTTAGGGTGATCAAGCTTAAACCTCCATGATTTATAAAAAAAAACATGGTTTATGTTTAAGGCTATCATAAACACAGAATTAAAATGGTACAGTATGATCATAATCTAACAATTAAAACAAAAACCAAAACAATCATTTATCAATCACATAAATTAAAACAATCTCATATGATCTAAAACAGTTTCACGGCCATCACAAAGTTCCAACCATATCATGTTGGCCAGCAGTCAGGTTAATAAAATTGGACGTAGATGTTCCCCCTTAGTCACCTCTTACGACCTGCATGGAACCACAGCGGATCATTCTTCAACACCCGTAACCCGCAGGGCCCCCTTTTAGGCGCCTCTTACGACATGCAGGAAACACATCGGGCCAATTCTTAACCCCTAACCCGCAGGGGGGCACCAACGATTCAAGAGGTCCAGGGCCGTTTGAAATTTAATGTATCTTTATACATGATGAAGACATGTAAATTATCAGGAATTTCCTATTGGATATATTTTTTTTTGATAATTTGACTCCTGGTGTACGGTGGGAGTTTCTCAAATGTCAAACTCGTTCAGAAATTGTTCAATATTCGATTCTCGTAACCAAACAGCGTAAAAAGAAAGAGAATGATTTAATAACACAGTTAAATTATCTTGAACTGCAATTTCCACAGAATCCAATAGATGATGATTTAAAATGTTAAATTGATATTGTTCGAAATAAATTTGAAAAAATCTACAAAAATAAAGTTAAAGGCACTGATAAGATCGCGTGCTAAATATATTGAATTTGAAGAAAAATATCAATATTTCATTATCTTAAAAAAGGAAACCAGAAACAACAAATTATTACGAAACTTGAAACAGATGAGGGTGTTATCCTTACACAAAGTAAAGACATTCCTGAGGACGAAAAACGATTTTACCAATGATTATACTCCTCGAGTAATCCACAACCTTGTGATATCAATCAATTTCTTCCTCCAAATACAATATGTCCGAAGTTAAACGAAGATCAAAAAGAATCATGTGAAGGAAAGATTATTAAAAAAGAACATATAGAGACTTTGAAAGAAATGCCAAATAATAAATCACCTGGAACCGACGGTTTTCCTGCAGAATAGTACAAGTTCTTTTACAATGAGACTGCAGACATGCCCTTTAAATTTTGCTCTCTAAACTGGATCCCTATCAATCAATCAACATAGCGGCGTTATCAAACTTATTCCTTAAAAAGATAAAAATCAAATTCATTTCAAAAACTTGACACCCATATCTCTATTGAATACAGATTACAACATATGTGCATAATGTATAGCTGCTCGTTTGAAAAAGGTTCTCCCGTCAATGACACATAGCGATCAAACTGGCTTTTTGAAAGGTGGTTATACATCGGTTAGAACATTAGACTCACGCTTGGTGTCATTGACTACATCAATTCTAATAATCTTGAAGGGTGTGTTTTCATGATAGATTTTGAAAAAGCCTTCGATAAACTAGAATGGGCTTTCATCAAAAAGGTCTTAAAATATTTCAATTTTGGTGACACTTTCACACGTTGGGTAAGAAGTCTTCTATTCTGACATAACATCATGCGTGATCAATAACGGTCACGCCGCTGTCTTTTTTGCTTTAAGTTGTGGTTTGAGACAAGGTTGCCCGCTTAGCCCATACTTGTTTATTATGTGTAGTGAAATTTTGAATATAGCAATAAGAAATAACTCTGCAATTGAAGGTATTGAAATATATAATATTACTATTAAGATCAGTGCTTATGCGGATCGGCACCACCAGTTCCGATAAGTATCTTCTTAAAGAAAAAACATGCGTCTTCTCGTATCTTCTAAGTATATCCCGGTCTAAGTAAAAGGGGTGGGGAAATGTGAGCTCACCCCCTAGGGAAATACAGACTTCATTAAACCCAATGGTACCAGATATGGCCTGCAATATTGCAGGGTCCTATTAGGCTGCTATTGTATTTACACCAGATGTTAAAACATGAACTGCATAAGGGGTTTGACACTTCCGTTATTGCATAATCGGGGGGGGGGGTTCCTTGGGGACACCATAATAAAACCACTTTCCTAAAGGATTTTTAGATTAAATCACCACATGTTAGAAGGCTTCAAAGACATCCAACAATAAAGCATTTAAAAACTGAGAGAGTTGTTCAGTAAGAAAAAGGAAAATTAGGGGCAAACATTGATTTAATTTTGCGTCAAAATGTGCGAGAAAAAAGACAATATTTGTTTCTGAATTTTCTACGGCATTGCTTCCCTAGACTTGTGCTGATTCGCTTAATTGGTGAAGAATGAACGATATTTACCATATTAAGCACAAACATAAATGCCCTCATGCCATTATATTTTTTTAGGGTTTACTTGTAATTTACCATAGGTTTCCTACAAGTAAAAACCGTTTACATGATTGTATATAAAATATAGGCTCAATTGGCACTACATAACTTGAAGGATTTTTAAAATTAGAGTATTTACCTAGGGTTGTATTCATTATGGAATCAAAATCACAGTAAAATCCAATAAGGAATTTTCATATTTGTCAGGGCACTTCCGTTAGTGCATGGGCGGGGGGGGATCCTAGGGTACCCATGCTATATAACGCAAAAAAACACTCGATGGATTTGAATTTTTTGGTACCAATGCAAGCGCAACTAAAAGTTAGACGACGACTACAAAAAAATATCAAACAAAATAATTGCAGCGTTAAAAATCGCGGTCTTGAATTGACTGAAAAATAAAAAGGGTTCCCTAGACCCACCTTAGCAGTCGTTGTTATATGCTAAAAATACATTTGAATTAAATTATATGCCAAAATAAGAAATTAAACGATATTTTAACTTTCACTTCCGCGGTTGATGTTGCACTTTCCACGGAGGAGGGATTTTGTACTGTGCTCACTTTCTCATACATATATCTGTATTATAATAATTATTATATAAAGGTGTTAAATTATGGTATGGGAATGATAAGTGCTTGTTAACATGCAAAAAATGTTACATGCAAAAATGTTAAGATTAGGGCCAAATTGGCTGCAATTTTACCTTCTTTAACATCTTATAAAATATGTATTGTATTTATAGAGTTATACATCCCGTGATCAAGTAGTTTACATTAAGTATGAAAGGTATGTCTTTAGACATTACAAACTCGTATCTGGTAACTTTTTTCTTGACAAATGCTTAACAATTCAAAATTGCGCGGTCAAGATATTTGAATATACGCTTTATCACAATTTGTTAGGTTTTAAAGATCTTAAAAGGACAGCCATCTTGGCTTCCACTTGATACATTGGTAAGCATTGTTAACACACTAGAAATATCAGATATGAGTCCTACGGGTATAGGCCCAGATCTTATGCTTTGGGTCATATTGCATTTCGGCTGGCCATTGGTATGGTGGTAATGTAAGTGTGTGTTCGAATCATATCAAGAACCAGTCTGGTAGATTCCCACCGTTGCTTAAAACCTGGACCATAGAGCCAGAAGGTTATGCCATTGGAATGAATTTGAGAGTGGTGGCGGCCATATCGGATTTCTAGAAAACGCCTATGCCACGAAGTTTTGCACACCGTCTATACATTATTGGCTTAGGTTATCATTAACTAAAATCGATCGATAGATAAGAATCGAATATCCAAGAAAATATTTTAAAAAAAAGTGTTTCTTCTCTTCAGGAAATTGGCAAAGTCCCTAATCATGCCTATTCTATTTTAAGAAAATTCAATTCTCATCTGATACCAATTTGAAGCTAAATGGAAATGAATGGTGGTAAATTGATGAAGCGATTGATTGGAGTTATAGGCCTATTAACCAAAGAATTGAAAGCGCATAGAAATCATTTTTTTTAAAGAAACCTTCTCTTTTGAAATTTTCCATAGGGCCTTTTGCACTAATTATTCCTTCACAAAATTGGCCAAGAATGGAATGATCCAAAATTGTTCATTGATCAACAACAAAACTGGAGAAATGTTTGTTGAATTTCTAAATTTCGATTTTTAATGTTTGGTATTAGGGAAAAGCAACATGACTAATACCAACATGATTTCAGGGGGGGGGCAAAGGGACGAGGGGGGAGGGGCCAAAGATTCCACACAGGGGCGCTTCACCTGCGCCCCCGGGTCGCCCCACGGTCCAAATACAGTGGTTCTCAATCGCATTGTGACAATCGCTGGCTGACTCACTAACTTAAATGGGAGTATCAGGGGCTGATGCGAATTTTTTTAACAGAAGCGAGGGGGGACGACAATTTTCGCCGATAAAAAAAAGTTGCAAACTCCATCCCCGGAAGCAAAATAATGCTCACCAAACATGTAAATGAACAATCTAAAATGATAATTTAAATTATTAAAAAAAAATTGTACCGTATGTTGTGCATTCCCATCCGTATGGCGGACAGAAATCAATAAAATTTGTGTATCTCCGCCTGCGGAAATCAAACTAATTTGGTGCATTTCCACAGCGAAAAAATGGCACGAAATGAATCATTATTGTATTTCCGCTCGCTTTAAAATTGAGCTCCCGCGCTCCCCCGACAAAACTACCAAAAAAAAAAACCGGTCATTCCGCAGCAGAACAAATAAAAATATCTGGAAATGCGACCGCCCACAGTGATCTCAGTACGGGGAGGGTTCTTAGGGGTTTGTTGCGGTACCCATACTCATTTCCGGGTTCTGGAAAGTGGACACCCATAATTATACGGGACCAATTTTCAGTGAAAAATATACCTCTCACGGGAAAGTTTTCGATAAAAATATACCCCTAACGGGGCAGTGTGCAGTAAAAATATACCCCTAGGGGGACCTGTTTTCAATACCGTAAATAAAAAATATACAAAAGAACCAATATTACAAGAAAAAAAACATTTTTATTTTTTTTAAATATATTTATATATTCAAGGGCAATTTTGATTACAAATGTAGGTTCATTTTCATATTTTATAACTGGACCAGTCACAATCTTAACTGAATTGATACCCCTAACGGGAATAGAAAGATGATTATTGCCTAAATTGATACCACTAGCGGTAGTCCCCGCAAATAGTAGCTATGTCCCGCTTTTTTGCGAACGGGAGGAGCATGGGTACCCGACCAAAATCCAAGATACCCCCGGGGATCTCAGTATGCTTAAAACACTTAAATTGCCCGTCCTCCGCATGCGGAAATTGTGTTGTGTGTGTGGTCAACAGATATATGCATAATGAATGTTCAATTTTTTCATAAGTTACTTGGCCAAATTTTATTGCATCTTCGCGTGTGCGGAAAGTGTATTTATTTTTAAGAAAATTCTAAAATTAACAAAAGTCAGCCATGGAAAATACCGTACTATTTGAGGAATACCAACAGAAATTTGATATTCTTTTTAAGGAGCATCGGTACTCGTAGTTGGCTATTCAAAATGTGTGCCAACGGATCTGCAGGCGACTGTTCGACAATGGCCCTAATCATTTATTTTTGGATGTTATGTATACTTGGGGAGTATATGTTTTTTTTTTAGTAACCTGTACTTAGTTGGTGGATGGAGGAAAACATACAATTATGGTCCACCAAAGACACTTCGCTCACAAGCTTTATTAATATTACTCCATTGGATCAAAGAGAGAGACAGATGCTGCATACAGGACATTGGTAACGCATATCGGGGAAGTAACTGATTTCCGCGCAGTTAATATTGTTAATACTACCTTTACATTTAATCTGGGGATTGTCAAGTGTCAAAAGTTGACATTTGATTGAAAATGCATAATTTTTTTTATTTTTTTTATTTTTTTTCCTAAATATCATGTGCACAAACAAAAGCTCTCCAGTGACGCCTGTATAACAGATTTTTAGTGACAAGTCACCGACGCTGAATTCGCGCATGTGTAATACATTTGGGCGACTGACAAATTAACACAATCGAATGGGGTGTTACATTTTAAGTGTCATGCAAACCATGCTTGACAGCGCCCACAAACACGTTTCCGCGCTATAATTATGCAGCAAGCCATACTCAATTGCAATCCCAGCTTCAAAACTTGGTTCCAATGCCGGAAAAAATAGCCATGCAATTTCCCTTGTCACCTTATTTAAAGTAAGTCACCTTGCAATTGACACTGTGGGTTCAGGAATGAGCTAAGTAATACCGACACAGGTAGTAATCTCACTAGTCACATAATATCGAGCATGATCTTACGATATTTAGGAGTGAGTAAGTACTTTTTCAACCTTCAATTTCCGGGATTGACTCATGGCGCAAAGTTAACAAAACATACAACAAACACACACCAACAACGGAAAGTCTTATTAAATTCTGTTAGCTTCCGATAGCCGAGACCATACCGGTTTTCCCATTATCATTGAGCAGATTAATATTGACAAGCTGAGGTCTAAAAAAGTCTCTCGAAAGTCAGTGAAATACATTGAGGAATTCCAAAATCTCCCCAAGCACTGATCAGAAATCTGACGTCACCATTCAGTATTGAGAGTAATGAGCGGCGCTCTTCATTGTAAATTGTATTGAAAGAAGTGTGTTAGTGCATTGACCAGTAGATATACATCATGCAGCATGAATCGAGCAAATAATAGCCACTGTTGCTACCGCAAATCCGCTCGGTATGCCAGAGGATTAAACGCACTCACAAATTCCATTTCAACTGTATGGTAATAACATGGCTCTGTACTTCCAGATCAAAAAGTTATTTCAGTGCTCATCATTCAGATTATGATTGAGCTATTTTTTCATGACGCAAAGCCACAAGATACTCGTCCTCTGTCACGAATAAATAAATCTTAAGATTTCTACTGTGCGTCAAATACGTGACCATATATTGCATCATTTTTACGAAAAGGAAACAAAGATGAACAAACAATATGAAAGAAAGTGTTTGGCAGACTGTGACCTAAAATCTTTGCCAAAACAAAACTTAACTACAGCTGGCTGCGAAACCATTTCTTTTCCAGAATTACCGTGTTGTTCGCATAGGTCGCTAGCCCCCCCCCCCTTTTTTGTATTTTTCTAAAAATACCTGGTGTAAATGAATAGAAATTGAGTGGTCCCGCACTAAGTTATGGATCTTGGTTCCTGCCACAAAAATGTTAGGTAACAGCTTACCAATCAACATATCACCGTGAGTTTTGTTCACATTAGTGTCTTTTTTCAATAAATGATTGAAATATTACAGTCAAAATATTGAAGTCCAAGATACAAAAGAGTTGCTATTGATTCCGTCCTGCGCTACTGCCCATCACATACAGTGCATGCCGGAATCAAGGCAATACCTCATTGGTACTTAGGACTTATGTGAAAACGTATGTTACAGACCCCAGGAATTTGCAATGATTATTTCACTTTGAGTCAGATTTAAGTCAAAAAGCAACATAAAATATTGTAATTAATCTAAATATGTAATACAAAATTATACCTGGTTGTGTGCATAAACTGGTGTGTGTAAAGCAATAGAATGAAAACAAGAAGAGTCAGAGAGCTCAGAAAAGCGGGGAAACTTCTGGAATGTACTGAACCTTAGTGAATTCATTAGAATGTGCTCCACTGAACTTCTTTGAATCATAGGTGGCGCAATGCTGCATAATTACACAGCCAGTGAGTAGCTGCTATGAGACCCCAAATCTATACAGTACATGTGGGAATGGTAGAGGCCTTTTCCAGATTATGAGGTAATGGCTATTATTTAGCACGACTCATATAGAGAGGACCAGATCCTTCTAGTATTGTTTTGAGAGATTATAAAGCCCTGGTGAGAGAGATGAGGGGGTATCAAAACATATACTCCAAGGAGAGGTTAATACCATCGTGCCCAAGTTATTAGCAGAGTTTTCCAAGTTGACAGGGACAGTAATCACAGGCTAGTACAAATCTTCTATAATGGAAATTGTCATATAGTCTCAGCTCCAGCAGTTTGTCCGATTGTGTAGACGGCTTCGGTTTCCTTATTTTGTGGCCTCTGAGTTTTCCAAGGATAACAAGCCGGATAAGCACTTTTGGACTGATATTTAGTCGACTCCGAGCATCGGAGTCATTAGGAGCTGGTTTCTTCAGTAAGGACAAGTCGTCCGTGGACACGTTACACTATTGGAAAGTGAAGTTTTGCTTGGAATATCGCCAGGGATCTTTGCAACGTTCGGGCATCATTAGAGTAATCTGCTGCAGCCCAGCGTTGCGGCACACACCCGTCGTAAGTCTAGTAGCTTATTAATTAAACAACTTATTAGTAATGATTATCTTTGATATTGATACCTAATGTGTTGATGAGATTGATTTAAACACACAATTGAAATAAATACTTGTTTTAAATTTGTATCAAGTTCCCAGTGTATTGTCTAGTTTTCAGGAGTTGAATCCGTAGTTTAGAGAGGTGGTTTGGCTTGGTCAAGGTGATGTAACAGTATACCCTAAACTGGACGGGGATAACGCCTGACATCTATTCTGCATGGGACAGTACAAAGGCTCCTGTAGTTCCAAACTAAACAAAGGGGAATGTGACGGCTTTGTCCGCTGAATACAGGTGCATTCAATTCGTCAAAAATGCCATTATTGCTTGAGTAATGTAGCATAGTTGTATGTACATTGATCACTGATATTCAGAAAAGAAATTAGTTGGATTTATTCATTTTCATGAAATGTGCACCTTTACAATTGCCATCACCAATAAAATGAGTAATTATAAAATTTATTATATTGATAGTGGAAAATGGTTACTTCTGACGAAGTAGTAACAATGAACAATTGTTTCCTTGGATCACATGACCAAATTACATCTCAGTAGACAAAGGTTTAGTGCTTGCTGTAACACATCAAAGCTTCACTTGCTCTGTAAGTTATTGCATTACTGTCCATTCAATGAGCTCTAGAACCTCGGTTTTTAATTATATTAGATAGGTATTGGTGTCGGGTAAAAATCGTGAAAGACAAATGGTATCATATAATTACCCAACAAGATGTTGAAGGTGCATGCTGAAAAGTATTTCTTCACACCCAAATTTCTGCGATTTTGGCCATTAACCGGCAAGGAATCGGAACAGCGGCCGAATATTCGTAATGAGCAGAAACTTTTTCAGGAATGTTCCATTTATAGATAGGCTTGGGTGAAACGTTGGTGTATCCTTGGTGTAAGCATTGGATGAAAGAAATCAATTAAGCCCATACGGAATAAATCCATACACCATTCAACTCTACAAATGTCTATATTGATTCATTTCGATGCAGAAATTCATGAAGTAATAACCAAACGTTACTCGCGGTTTGATCGATATCATAACAATGCTTGTAATGTATAAATAGCGTCTACTTATTCCCGGGATTTTATCCGGGCCACAAAATATGTCGCTTCAAACTTCAAAGAAATACAATACATTCTTTGTATTATGTCTTTTTAAGAGAAGATAACATTGTGGCACGTCACTGTCCGACCAAGGTCTTCTGGTCCGCCGATATTACATCGTAGTGGGTATCGCTACAACGATAGTCGCTTCCTACCTAATATGTATAATACCAACGACAACATCACACGTCATTTGTTAAGGCATAAAAAAAATTGTTTGTTTGGCGTAACCCGACCGACCCTAAAAAAACCTACCGACTCAAAAGTTTTTATGCAATTTGCATAAAATAAAAAAACATATTCTGCCGACCGACCCATTATTTTCATCCACATTTAAAAAATATTATTTTTTTTACCAACACAAAGACGACAAAAATAGCAAAACAAGACAACAAAGCAACTACAACAAGTAAAATAAAAGATCTTTGCTATGTCTTTGAAAAAAACTTTAAATAGTAGCATCTTGTATTCATTTTAGGGTAAAACATTGAGAAGATCTAAAAAAAATAAAATAAAATAAAAAAAAATCTGACCGACCGACCGACCCTGATATTTTTTCTCCGTTACGCCAAACAAACATATTTTTTTTATGCCTAATGGTACCAGACGTTGGACAGATCATTTGCAACTTTGAGGGAAAAAAGTCAAAATTTCAATAGATTTGTAGGTGTAATTCCATTCATATGTTTTGAAATTTAAAAATCCTGTTGGGTAATTTCGTGAATACGAACTTTTCTTTCACAATTTTTTCTCGACACCTCTATCTTCTCTAATATTAATTTAAAACCGAGGGTCTAAGCTAATTGAATGGACAGTAGTAATATTGCATTGTGTCTTACTTTGTAATAATCACAGTTCTATTTGTGCCTTATACCTTTTTTTTCTTTAACTTTTTGCAATAGGTCTTATCCAGATCGTCGTTTGTATCAATTGTTTTATGCTCTGTAGTTACTAGTTTTATATTATTGTGTATTTTTATCCTTGATAAAGAACAGTTTATCTGTTCGAAACGTCGGTCCCATTTTGTCTGTATTGTCCCCGTCCCCTTTTACCAGTTTTTAATCTGTGCTGTGTGACATTGCAATTTATGGCTATCGCAGGCTTATCGTACTTTGCTCTGCCACAGTTCAACTTAATTTCTGGTAATTTCCACTGTTTGTTTGTTTTTTCACAGTGCAAAGTAATTTTTATTACTCCTGCCCAGTGCATTGTTTTTCCTATACCGTATAGGCCTTACATTTACATACAGGCCTATAGTATGTTTTTCCCCATTTGTACTGTGACTCTGGCTCTCGCATACTGTGTCACACTTGTTTCTCCGCGTTACATTCCCTTCCCCACGCCAAGTTGGTACACCTTGCCTCACCTCCCCCTATAGACCAGTTAAAGGTGCAACGAGAGATTTTGAGGCACCCAAATATTGTGTCATTATATAGTAATTTTAAATAGATTAGACACTCAATAGATTGCTTACCTTGTAATATGCTACAGAAATTTCTTAAAAGAGAGAAAAAGGTGATTTTGATTTGCTTACATTGGCTGAATTTCGTATTTGCTCCTATACGAAATTAAAAATTGCACAGTTTTTGTACCAAAGAAACATTTTTCAGCCTCATCCATTCCTAAGATGGGAATATTTTGATGGAAAGCTTTACATCAGAGCAAAAATCAGAACTTTCGATTTTTTAGGGACACCTGATATGTTCAATCTCTCGTTGCACCTTTAACAGCAATGTTTGTAAACATCCCAGATAGCACGCATATATTGGCCCAACAATGGTTCCCCATCGGTAATCTTGGCATCGGCATCACGTGGCTAACGTATATTA
>JAMKCH010048304.1:0-14269 GCA_023653785.1 Ophioderma brevispina
CCTCTGGCCTAAATTACGCTTTGTTTGTTTTTCTCAATATTATTTTTTGTTTTTCCCAAGATCGTTCGCGCAAAAGTACATTAAACACGCGAACGCTTCATTACCCAGTAAAATATTCACCGCGCGAACGCCGATTGCTCTGCGCCTTGCGACTGAACGGTGTAAAATGTGCTTAAATTCCCGCCGTTAGACCATGCGGTTTTTGTGACTTTAAATGGTCCAATAGAGTTGTTTTTAATCGGCACAAAAAATACAGCTCAGATTGTCTGCAGTAGATAACCTTTGTTTTAAACAATAGAACACAGGTTGATGTTTTAAAAAATGGTGCAAAAATCCGAAATTCGTGTGAAAACCAAAGTCACTAGGGGTTGACACTCAATCCTTAATGGAAGAGTGATTAACCCGTTTAGTGACCGCGCCCTTCAAAATCAGCAGCGGTTGCGAGAAGCGCGGGCAACCGCTAGTGATTGAAATTCGGCAGTCACCAATGTCACTGTGGCAACGTGTACTTTGCGACGATTGAAAATGGTGGTTGTGCAATTGTGTAACGGTAATATTATAGCAATATTCGAACGGGAGAACCCAAATTTCAATTTCAAGGAGCACTTTTGTGGGATCCTCAACCTCATCCCTCCCCCGACTTGCCATCCTTAGTATCCTCATCAATCTTGGTTCCATAACGTTAGCCTAGGGAATTGGTGAGAATTTCAACATTTTTAAAAAAAGATTAAATTGATTATACAGTTGTAAATTTAACATTTTATTAACCATCCTATCAGCGTGATAGAGTTGTTTTTCTTGCTAAGAGTGCTTTTAAAAGTGTAATTTTGTGATTTGATTGGGAGAAATTAAGTGATGTGTTCTCCCCATTGTGAATTTGTCGCTCTCATTGGTGCAAAATTCTGCACATTTTGATGTTTTGGTATCAATTTTTGTGCCTTAAATACATAGTTTTGTGATTTTATTTAAATCTAGTATGTGTAAGGTTTTTTAATATGACATTTCATTGACCATGCGTATAACCGTGCCACAAAACATGATGCATGAAGATTGACGCGTAGGCATTTTGGCGCTTTTAAAAGGAATTTTTATTATCGATTGTTTTTTTTTTATTTTTTTTCTTTCTATGATATTTTTGAGTAAAATTGACCAAATGCAACTCCCTTTTTACATTAACCTGAGCTGATATGCGATGAGAGGTAAACCAATACGGATTCACGTTTAGATTGTCCGCCCCCCCCCCTCCGGATTTTCGAGTCTCTGATGGGAAAGATACGATCCAGTAATTTTCTAATCCTTTTTACAAATTATTTTGCTGTAATTGCAACTGTACTAATGTCGAGAGTATATCCACTTATGACTCATTTGCATACAATTTTTATACACCGCAATTCACGTGTGCATTCATGTCACAGCGAGTAACATATCAGTTTTGAAAATGCATAAAAATACAACATAAGATGATTTTTTTTTATGCAAAACCTGAAAATGCATAAAAATACAACATGAGATTATTTTTTATGCCAACCCTGAAAATGCATAAACATAAAACATAAGATGTTTTTTTGTTGCAAAACCTAAAAAACATTTTTAAAATTGAATTTTTCAACATAAGATGATTTTTAATGCAATACTGCAATGCTAAAATACAAGATGATTTCTTTTTTCTGCTGGTGTTTTTCTGTTGGTGTCTTTATCTTTGCGGATATTTGAATAAAATTACCAAATGAAGCTCGGCTCCAATAAACATTTCATGATCCAGTTAATGACAGATAGGATTATTACTTACTTTTGTTTTTGGCATCACTGAACTTAGCGATGTTTGTATTTTTCAGGACTTTATGTAACCAATTGACACAAGAATTGAATTGCGTAACACATTTTAATCGTAAATGTTTTTGCGCCAATATTTGCGGTAGTAATTAGTGTATACCAGTTCCACCATGTTCGTACTTAGACTGGTACCATGTCGATCATAGCGCTTTGTCAGATAGTTAGAACTCGATGGTTATACGTGCAAAAGCGTTATAGGGCACCAGCAATATCAGCGAGGTCACACTTACCAAACATGAATAAAATGTCTACAACGAAAGCGTTCAATGTTTGTACGTGGTGAAAATAACTGTTTAAATTGTTCGGAGGGAAATCTTTCTAAATTTATTATTGAACGTTACAGAGCTTTATTTATCATTTTGATACTGCCGACAATTGCATCTTCAAACATCCGCTTCGGTTTCTGATCATCCCACTAAGAATAACATCTCTGGCATCACAGCAATTGCTGACTATCTAATGACGTAATCGCATCTGCATCTTTTTACCCTAATCACGCATCCGCACTTTCAATTATAAATATCTCCATCAATTCAATACTCTTTGTAAACCCACCGGGTTCAGTCGCATTTAATCGTTTACAACATGTTGATTTGCAATCCCAATGAAATTTACATCACTATCAGTAGTCTGAATACATAAACACTAAGCAATCGCGAGTGATTTCGGGTAATATATGCAAAAGCCACCTCGTATTGTGGTATCTGAGGTCACATTCCAAAATGCAGCCTCCACACAACCGGAAGGTCAAATTGTACGCTTTAATAGTACTAGCGGTTGCCCGCGCGAAGCCGGGCAACCGCTAGCTGATTGAATGGGAGGCGGTCACTAACGGGTTGATCACTCTGCACATGACGCCAACTTAACGAGACATACTATATTTTTCTCCAGCCTCATTTATATTTGCCTTTATAGGCCTCAAATGTATTATGTCCAAGAGCTGTCAAGTTAGGCCCCCTATCTCAACCCTGCGCTATGAGCCAGGTTAAACATATAATACTTGCACAATTTACATGTGCAAACCAAGGAATTCGCACACACTCCCAAAGACACACACCCCGGTTGGTCGCTATGTTCGGATTAAAATTTGGCTTCCTTTACTTAGCTACATACTGATGTTAATTCTTTCCCTCGCCTCTTTGGACCAGATAGACATTCGGTTTACCTATTTTTGCCGACTTCATTTCTCCTTCCTTTCCCCTCCTCTCTCCCTCTGGTGGCATTCTGTATAGGCCGACCTTTGCTCATCAGAGTGCCATTCTGCATGTTCCGTATCTTTCCAGACTTCTTTTTAATTTTGCAGTATGGTTAACCACTATTGGTCCCAAATTGGCTGTTTTGCACAGTGGTGATTTTTGCCCCATATCACGGATTTTTGCCAAAGATCTATTATTTTTCTGGTGTTGCTCTAGCCGGGGGATACTGGGAAAAAGAAAAAATGCGAGAAATGCACACACCCCGCCCAATGCTCACCCTGACACCGCAACTGCTGTACGCCCTACCTTTGCTCTGATCTTACAACAATTTCGTTGTTCCTAAATTTGTATGCAAGTTTGAAAAAGTGAATTTATAAACCATGAAAATTCTGTTGCAACTGACTAATTGGAAATACAAACATCGCGACTTATCGTCCTACCATAGATTCAAACCTTGAATATTTAATTATGTCAAATTTTGATGAGTGCCCATAATTACTAAAAAAAAAAAATAATTGTCTTTGTTCATTGCCACTACACCACAGGACTAGAAGGGTACTAGGGGAAAGATAAGCGACGTAATATGATCGCTACAGTTACTAATAGAATGAGCCCTTGGTTTATAGTGGTATTTTGAATTTCCATTAGGTCATGTTCGTATTACATCTCATGATTCACTACTCGACATGCCCAATCATCTATGATCACGTTATTTGGGATTTTGACATATGGGATCTCCCTTCTACATATTTGCACACACTTATTATCTCTGTTCAGATCCCTCGTTTTTTTTTTTTTTTTGTTTTTTTTTTTTTTACATTCGAATGGTACCATGCCCATCATAGCGCTTTGCAGAAGTTAGAACTCGATGGTTATACGTGCAAAAGAGTTATAGGGCACCAGCAAATATCAGAGAGGTCAAACTTACAGAAATGAATTAAAATGTGTCTAAACGAAAGCCGTTCAAATGTTTTGTACGTGTGAAAAAAACTGTTTAAAACTTTGTTCGATGAGGGAAATCTTCTAATTTATTATTGAACTTACAGAGGTTTATTATCATTGTGATACTCCGACAATTGCATCTTCAAACATCCCCGCTTCGGTTTTGTCATACCATAGAATAACATCTCGGCATTCCCAGCATGGTGACTATCTAATGACGTAATCTCAATCTTGCATCTTGTTACCCGAATCCACGGCATCTAATTCAATTATAAGATATACGTCCTCAATTCATATACTCTTTGTAAACCCATCGGGTTCAGTATGCATTTAATACGTTTACCACACAGTTATTTGCTTTTAATCACAATGCAATTTAATCATTATCAGTAGTTGAATACATAAACACTAAGCAAATGCGGAGTGGATTTAGTTGGGTAATATATGCAAAAGCCACCCTCCGTATTGTGGTTATCGGAGGTCCTTCCAATGATGGCAGCCTCCACACAAACCGGAAAGTTCAAATTTACGTCTTTACTAGTACTTAGCGGTTTGCCGCGCGAAGCGGCGGGCAAACCGCTACTGAGTGAAGGAGACGGTCACTAAAACGGTCTGATCACTCTGCCACATGAGCAAAACTTAAAGGTACATTACAATATGTTCGCCAAGCTCTTATGCCTATAGCTCAAGGTATATGTCAGAGCTGTCAAAGTTAGGCCCACTATCTCAAACATGCGCTATGAGCCGGTGAACATTTAATACTGCCACATGAATGGTGCAAACCAAGGAATTCGCACACACTCCCAAAGACCACCCGGTTGGGTAGGCTATGGTCGGAGGAAAGGGCCTTCTCAGTGACTAGCTAATACCTGGGAATGAGGGAAACCCTCTTTGGAAGAAAGTAGGGCCTATTTGTGCAATTCGTTGCTCCTTCTCCGTCACGCAAGCTACAGATGGTGGCATTCTGTATAGCCTACCTTGGCTCCAATCATAGTGGCCCATTACTGCAATGTTCCGTTCTGTTCCAGACTTCTTTTTATTTTGTCAGATTGTTAACCACTATTGGTCCAAAATTGCTGTTTTTTTTGCAAATTTGGGTGATTTTTTGCCCCATGATCACTGATTTTTGCCAAAGATACGTTATTTTTTTCTGTGTTGCTCTAGCCGGGGGGATACTGTGAAAAAAGAAAAAAAATTGCCGAGAAACTGCACACCACCCCTCCCCATGCTCACCCTGACACCGCAACTGCTTGTAGGCCTATACCTTTGCTCTGATCTTACAAAATTTTCGTTTTTCATAAATTTGTCATGCAATTTAAAAAGTGAAATTTTATAACCATGAAAATATCTGTTGAAACTGACAAAACATTGAAATACAACAATCGAGGACTATCGCCTAACAATAGATTAACAACCTTTATATGTTTAAAAACAAAAAAAGAAACCTTGATGTCAAATGTTTGATGAAGTGCCAAGAATTAATTAAAAAAAAAAAGATTCTTGTTAGCTTTTGGTTTGTAAGATCCGGGTATTACATGCATGATTTACAACTCTGACCATGCCCAATCCTCTAGGATTCACTTTATTTGGATTTTGCATATTGGATCTCCAGGGTACATATTGCACAAATATAGTCTGGTTCAGAGCCCTCGGTTTTTGTTTTGTTTTGTTTTTTGGGGGGGTGAAAGTCGCGTAATTTGGGGCCCAAACCTACGGAAATGTTTCTGGCTCTCTACTATACTCTCACCTCAAAACGGATTGAAAATCGACGTGAAACTTTAACGGATTGGGTGGGGGTGGTTAACGGCATTCCCGGGGTTTGGTTGTGGGTAGGGACCGTGCTCCCGAGGACTGGAAATGGACCCTAGGCTATACATTTTTTTTTTTGGCAAAAAAGGGACCCACACCTATATCATCGATTGAAATTCCAGGGCCAATTTAACCCAAATTGGCCATTTATTTCCCAAAATGTTGGCATTTTAAGCAACTTTTGCTCCGGCTTGAGAAATTTGAATAATTTCCCAACAATTTTTAGAAAAGTTGGCTTACGATTGAGAAAAATTGACTATTTCTAACCATTTAGAAACCTTTGAAAAGAACACCCAGTGCTATACCACAATAATTGACATGAAAAATTGATATACCAAAGGCTGAAAATGGGACCCGTGTCTGTGGGCAACCCCCTTATGGTCCATTGTGTTGAGAACCCCCCTGAGAGCAATTCTATCCAAATTAAATCTTTATATAGGGCCTACTTAAAATCGGCCATGAGAACAGTTTTGAAAAAACCTCGACCCATTACTATACCAAAATTGGCATGAAAAAGGATCCATTTGATATACCAAAGGTTAAATGGGACCGATGTCTGTGTCACATCCCGTCTGGTCATTTGTGTTGAGACCCCCCACGGGGTCATCTATCAAAAGTAAATCAATAACTGTGTATACTTCAATCGGACCATCCCCTTTTAATTGCATTCCACTGCAGTTTGTAAACCAGACCTGCTTTCTTCGAGCTAATAACTAATAGTATCGCTAAGTATATTACTTTAGGCCTAAAAAATGTTTATGTCATTGTCACTTCGACCTCCACAGCCAAGCAGTACAAACATTATACAAAGGACGCGAGTGCAGAGTGGCGCGAGTGTCCCAGTCAGCCTTATTGTATTCTGTAGTCATGCGGAAGGTCACCAATTATTTCTCCAAAAATACGTTTAATGATCATGATAGGCTAATTATGAATACAAAAAATAGCTTGAACGTATTGGTACAACTGATATATGAGGTATCGTTATCCATCCTCTTATTTTTTTGTGTTCCAAAAAATAAATAATTTTAGAAATAAATACAAAGGGTCCAACTCGCCCACGCGATAGCACATACTAAACGCGAAGAACAAAAAGGGCACGAATGTTTGCGTCAATAACACTTGATGATCTTAGAAATTCTGTTCAATGAATTAAAATACTTAGTAGAAATAATCTGAATTTGTTTTACAGTAAGGCCTTCTTATTTGTTCTCTTATTTTATCACCAAGCAATAATACTTTTACATAGAATAGCACAAAGTCAAAACTCGAAGGACGCATGGTAATTATGAATGATCCTCGTACCGGAAACTACGGTACCCAAATTAAACGACTTCTCTTTGTCAACCACGGAATTCAATAACGCATCTCCCATGTTTACAACATGTTTAGCTTATGTTTACACAAGTTTATTGCAATCTCAATGAAAATCTAAATCATCTATCAGCAGTTTGAATACAAAACCCCGAGCAATCGAGAGACAAACATGGGAAGGGTATTACTGAATAGGGTACAATTCAACATGGCGACCTCCTGGGTCAACATTGGCAGCCTCCAGGGAAAACAAACATGGCGAAGTTTTCTTCTTTATAGTAATAGAGATAGATTACATGATGATGTTGGTAATGAAATTCTCGCTGGAACAACTTTGTTATGCATATCAAATTGTGACAAAAGGATTTTTTCCAACTACACTACTACACCTAAACCCATTGGCGTAGTTGAGAGGTTGTCAAACCATATGTCCTAGATCAACTAAAATAAAGAGTTAGGGTATAATTTCCGAGTATTTTTGTTCTCCGCGATTACATTTAGTTGATGATATCTCAATTTGGCTAAACCATTGAATGGTTTTTTTTTTCAGTTCCACACCTTTGCACTTCATCTTGATGTAAATACACAAGACCAAAATTACCCTTTGTTTACACAAACCCCACAAAACAGAGTTTTACTTCGAAATGCTATTTAAGGTAATGTCTCACTTGTTTTCTAAAATATTATATTCCACAAAATGAAAAGATTTTCTTTTAAACTTGGTGAATGGGTGTCCCTTTAATTAAAATATTTAGAAAACTGTGGCACAGTATATTGACTATCATTATTAAGGTAAAAATGGGCATATAAAAATATATTGACATGTTTTTCTATAAGCCAGTCATCACAATGAAATTTTCCCTTGCCATATGATACCAAATATTGTAGATATTTTATTAAAAGTAAAACCAATGAAAGAATTAATTGACTCTGTTCAAAGTACAGTTCTGGAGGCATTATCTTTATCTTCAACAATAAATACACACATACCCCTATAAATTCAAACAGATCATAGCCCACACTGATAAAATAATTATGTTTGGAAGCAACTCTCCTGAAAAATATTAAGTTTGGAAAAATAAATTTATTTAGATTTGTTTCATTTTGATGGCCATTAGCAAGATACTGGCATTAAGCTCTTCTCAAACTTGCTTCAGAACATAATAGCAAAAAATTAGTGCTATGTTGTTGTTTTTCAGTAAAATTTAAAAAATTGTGAATTTTTTATTTTTAGTAATAAAAAATTTTACAATGAAAATAAATTCCAAAGGTAAAAAATGGGCTGTCAATATGATGTTCACAAGTTTATAGGGTTTTTCTTTCTGCAACCCAAATTTTTGCAATCATAAAACATTTAACAATTTAAATGTTCTACTAGTTTCTTATAAATCTAAAAATATGAATAGACAACAAGCATATACTCTAAACAAATAACATCAATAAATGGCCAAGTGGGTGTTTCTATACCCAGTTACAGACCTTATCAACATTCCCATCAAATGATCCTAATGTTATAAGATATAAATAGGTCCGTCCCATAGTAATACAATTAGATACACGAATGGTTCTTCTTCTGCACAGCAGGTCTAATGTTGTTTCCTAGGACATAACTGAATTTAGTATTTTCGCCCATTCGTTGCTCAAAGATCAAATTTCATCCATGTTTTGCATACTTTTGCTTTGGAGTTTCTACAAGTTTAAACACCAAGAGGAACGAGGCTGATCACCTGCCTTTGTGTAGAGAGACACTCTTTTACGCGGGTCGGGTGTAGAGGGATTCCGGACAAACTTTTTGAATCACCAGCCATAGAGAGAAAAGAAATCCACCACCAACTAACAAGCCTCAAATTCCTTGTACTAACTGTGGTAAAGCTGGAATATTGCCGTCTTCATCCATGGTGTCAGAATGTCGCGAACTTTTTGTGCCAGAAGTGTTACGATTCTCTAAAACGACTGCGGGGGCTTTTAGGGGTCACCGTGTGTGCACCTTAGAAGAAAAAATGCGATCAGGGACAATGGCTCTGCAAACAGCACGGATACGAATACTGAAAAGCCCATGGACAAGTCTTGGTTTTACTGTAAAACCTGCGGGAAGCTCATCTGTCGTGACTGTACTGTGGTCGATCACGAGCCGACCAATCACGAATATGTAACCTTGGAAGCGCATCCAATGACACAGAGAGCAGAGATTTCAGCAGCGCTGTAATCTGATTGCACATCACCAGGTCCACGGGTAAGAGAATTCACTAAAACAAAACCAACCACAAAAAAACTGGACACGTCTGTGAAGAGAGCCTTCCAACAATAGACAGAACTGCTGCTTCTTCTATCCATTGAGATTTTAAGAGGAAACTTGACCCATGTTGTCAAAACCACAAGCTGAGAACAGAATGGCAGGAAAACGCGACTCGAACAATACCGGAAAATAGCGCCACCTTACAAAATCAGCAATGCTCCGCTGCACACAACATTGGAAATGGCAAATCAGGTGATTGAGCTGGGACGCAATATAGATTATTGCTGCAATTTTAATGAACTCACTAGCAGTCTGAACAACTCAGCAATCAAACAGTCTGGCTTGTCAAACACGAGTCTTAGCATTGTGAAATTTAACGTAATTACTGAGTACAACTCCAAATACCAAATTTGGCAATTATTATTGGGAATTGGTACCTTGGTGTTCAAAAAGCAATTGGTCATGAGGGATCTGGTATACAATTGGAAGTGACATTGGCTATATGCCCCAATCCTGACAATCGCCGTGACTGACAATGGCATCCACCAAGTGAAGGTGTACAGCCGTGCTGGGCAATACAAGCACAGTCTGGACACAAGGCAAGGTTTGAAACCTGGTAAGGAATCAAATCCTGCACGTATTGTAGTGAATACAAATGGAGACCATTTTTGTCACAGACTATACCCAGTATGTGAAGTATCAATGCACAGGACGTAACAAATATCAGTTTTCCTCTGCCATATCCCCTAACAACACACTATCTGATGCAGAGGATACAGCTAACTAGGTACTGCATTAGATACTGATGGACATCTACTGGTGGGTGAAAGGAAGCAGCAGTACATCAGTAGCACCAGCAGGATTGCAAGCATGAGCAGCAAGCATCAAGGTTAACATAACTCCCAGGATTCCTCACGGTGATTCCCAATGGTAACATTGTCACAGCCCCTGGACGTTATAGAGTAACATGTGCACAGATTATTGATCACACTGGTAAGCGTCTACACACTCTCAATGCTCCTCCTGGTGTCACATACTGGGACACAGCAGGGGTTTGCTGCAGTGAGGATATCATCTTCATTTCTAACTGTAGGATTATAACAATGCATGTAATCTACTTTTTCTCAATGACTGGTGAATATCTTGGTTGTGCTACCAAGGAAGTGAATTTTCCCAAGGATTGGACATATCAGACGACGGCTGTGAATTAACTGTGGTTGACGAAGGAGACAATGTAAAAGTGTTTAAATTGAAATGAATAAATTTGTAGATTAAAAAAAAAGTCACAATGTTAAAAATAAAATAAAATCCTAAGTGTGAGAGAGGAATGAAAAAATGTATCTCTCAGATAAAAAATAAATTAACCTGCTTTTACATCGTAACATTTGAATCACGAAATGAAAAAAATAAATATGAAAGGGACGCTGGTACATTTCCAGGGTGTGAGAGTTCCTCTAACAGCTGATTTCCTCTTTTTCCAATGAAAAAAAAAATCAGCATTTTCTTGTATATTCAGCCTATTTTGAGTATTTTACCCAATTTTGCAGTGTTTTCCTTGTTTTTTTGTCTGTGGCCTCTCACACCCCTGCAGCAAATACCAAAACTCCTTAAAATATCTGAAATGACATGCCTTGAGCACAAAAACAGTGGTACACCAAGGATTATTATAATAGCCACCTGGAAGGGCCCAAGTTTTCAAGTCAGTTGGCTGTTTCAAGTTTTCCCCTTCATTTTCAGTCAAGAGCTCTTTGTTTTAATAGTTAAATTTACATACCACTAGTAAATTGAAAATCTTTAGGCATGAAATAAGAAGGCCATGTACCAGTCTGAAGAGTTTAGAGGAAATTTACACAATTCTGATGTGTATTTTTGTCGTGTTTCAGTGTTGTGTGCAACCTAAGCCATTGTAATAAAACCATTCTGGAGTGGTTTTATTACAACATTACCTGATTTACACACAAAGAACCTGTTTTAGGTTTATTCATTTTGGGTAAGGCTTAGCACATGTAAAGGCAATACAAACATTCAAAACCTCAGTTTTGACAAAATTGACACTCTATATGCAAAATGTATGTGTCCCTTTATGGTAAAAAAGTATTGTCTCAAATATACATTTGACAAGAAAGCTATATGCTATTTTTTAAAGAAAATGAACAATACAATATGTGTTAAATCTGATTTGAAACTACTTGGTACTCTAGGTTGGTAAACATGAGTAAAAAATAAACTTTCCCTAGAGGCATCCAAATTGAAAGGATGCAATTCGGGTGACTATTTTCTACTCATGCGTCAAATCTGTTTTATTGGGTTTTTGACCCATTTTTGCGCAGCTAATTTTTTTCATTTTTTCTGACAAAAAAACCTGAAATTGTGTTCATCGCATATGGCTATTTTGCAACAGTGATTCCACATGCCACATACTCATGTGCATAGGTAGGCGAGACAAACTGTTTTTGGCCTACATGCACAGGTATGTGTGTGTGGATAAGTTTTACACCTTGGGATGATCGAGCAAAATGTGAACTTTGAATACATACATCCATGAAGTAAAATATTCAAATTCTTTTTATACAGCCTGTCTAAAAAAAGCGGTATAATCAAACACTTAATTTTTTTCAATATTACATCTCAACATAAGTCATTTTGTACAACACATTAAAGAAAAAAGATTAGGCTTTCCAGTATTGAAGTATCATGAAACGCAAAGTCCTACTGACACCTTCATACTTTGCTTCCAAATTCAAATTTTTATTGACTTGAACAATTAGTTAATGCAGATAAAGATAGTGCAATATTTTCACACCATTTCTTTGCATTTGGAGTGTTTATTTTGGTTGCATTTATATTCATTCTGGCATGATTTTTAACAGATACCAATTTTGTAATAAATTCAAAGTGCCATTTTATTGACGTGCAGTAATATTTGTATTGTTTATTATTTATGAAAAGAAGATTTTTATCACTGACCTGATTACGTTGACTATTAAAGCTTGTGTCGAGAAAACCAGACTTCCTTTGTATACTTTAATCTGTTGTTTTGTTTCTTTTGTCAAGTTGCAATCTTTTGTGAGCTTCAAGACAACATGGCATAACTGCACGAAACAACTCTGCCCATGCATAAAAGTGGCACAAAATCAATTTTAAACTTCAATTTTTAAAATTGTTTACTAAATTATCTTCTTTATTGGTGTTTTCAGCTTGTGATCTATTACATCGGTAAGCATTCTAAATATGTGCAAAAAACCCGGGTAAAAAAATGGAGGGGGGGGGCACTTCTTTCGGCAAATGTCCTTGTGTCTCAGATGATGGCAGGCAAGCCTTATTCAAATATAGCAACTCACCAAATGTATATCTAATTATATATATTTCGAGTAATAATTTCTTGGCCAAGTTACTAGGTACGCCTGCTTCCCTGCCAAAACGGCGCACTACTGGGTTGCACATAGACACAGTTCAAGCAACACGGCGTAGCCAGGGGCCAAGGAATTCTTTACCTTCCAAAAACTATAGTTGAGTATACCCGCTAGATGAGTATACTAGAATGTTTTCAGAAGGTAGTGTATTCGACCTAATTAGTGGCCCGAGCACTTAAGTCGGTCATTTGAAGGGGCGCTTAAAACTCGGACGGCAAAACTCTACCACCATACCAAAATTCATATCCATACATCAAAGCACGGCCAAGTTACGCAATAACCACCGCTGAATGACCTTTGACCCCAAAATGGACCCCTCGAAAATGTGACCAAAGCGGTACGGCAAAACTCTACCACCATACCAAAACTCATATCCATACGTGAAAGCATGGCCAAGTTACCCAATAACGACCCCTGGATGATCTTGACCCCAAAATGACCCATCGAAAACGTGACCACAAAAAAGGTACGGCAAAACTCTACCACCATACCAAAATTCATATCCATACATCAAAGCATGGCCAAGTTCCCCAATAACAACGCTTGATGACCTTTGACCCAAAAATGACTCCTCGAAAACGTGACCACAAACCTCATACGGGGCTCTACCACCATACCAAAATTCATATCCATATACGTCAAAGCACGGCCAAGTTACCCGATAATGACGCCTGGATGACCTTTG
This sequence comes from Ophioderma brevispina, assembly GCA_023653785.1. NCBI lineage: Eukaryota > Metazoa > Echinodermata > Ophiuroidea > Amphilepidida > Ophiodermatidae > Ophioderma > Ophioderma brevispina. Next base: position 13,426 of record JAMKCH010048304.1, read on the forward strand.
ACCCAAAATGACCCTTCAAAAATGTGACCACAAAACTCGTATGGTGAAACTCTACCACCATACCAAAACTCATATCCATACATCAAAGCATGACCAAGTTACCCAATAATGACTCCTGGATGACCTTTGACCCCAAAATGACCCATTGAAAACATCACCACAAAACTCGTACTGGGAAACTCATATTACCATACTAAAATTCATATCCGTATGTTAAAGGACGGCAAAACGCATAGCCAGACAAACAAACAAACCCACAAAGTTAACTTTTTTAGTAATACTAGCGGGGAGCCCGACCAAAATTCATATCGATACGTCAAAGCACGGCCAAGTTACCCGATACCGACCCCTGGATGACCTTTGACCCAAAAATGACCCTTCAAAAACGTGACCACAAAAGTGGTAGGGCAAAACTACCACCATACCAAAATGCATATCCATAAGCACAGCCAAGTTACCAGATAACAACCCCTGGATGACCTTTGACCCCAAAATGACCCCTCGAAAATGTGACCACAAAAGTGGTACGGCGAAGCTCTACCACCATACCAAAATTCATATCCATACATCAAAACACTGCCAAGTTACCCGATAACGACCGCTGGATGACCATTGACCCCAAAATGTGACCACAAACCTCGTACGGCAACGCTCTACCACCACACCAAAACTCACATCCACACGTGAAAGCACGGCCAAGTTACCCAATAATGACCACTGGATGACCAATGACCCCTCGAAAATGTGACCACAAACCTCGTATGTCGGACCTCTACCACCATACCAAAATTCATATCCGTATGTTAAAGGACGGCAAAACGCATAGCCAGACAAACAAACAAAC
>JAMKCH010048305.1:0-18071 GCA_023653785.1 Ophioderma brevispina
AACAATGTATACACATAAAGCTCATTTACTTTGGGACAATAAGGCCAATTTATGACAAGCAGCAAGTTAAATGGTGGAGAAAATTTGAGTCAACACTTGATAGAGCAGGAACACTGCCGATTCTGACCATTGTGACAATACACAAGGTTCTGTTTTAATTATTAAGCCACCATAAAAAAAACATGTTTGGCTGTCCTCGACCAACTGACCCAATTTTTTTTAAAGAACTGGCTGAAAAGTTTGCACAGAAATTTTTTTGTTAAAATTTTTGATACTGCACATTTGAGGAAAATGCTTTTTTGAATATTTCTGAATGAATTTAAGCATAAATCAGACCTAATGGCACTAATAACTCACTGGTCCGATGGGTTTTCTGAAGCTCTTCTTTTGACAGCATAAATAAGCACTGGCGATACTAGTCGTGTCCACACGGAGGTTGAAACTCCGGAGTTTTCAAAACTCTGGAGTGTCGATCAAAGTTTTTGACCGTGTGAACGCATTCGGGTTTTACACTCCAGAGTTTTATCGAGGGTCTAGCGGGGTTTTATCCCCCTAAAAAACTTGGGAGTGAAGCTCAAACTCCGATAGCACTCCGGATTGTTTTGGAGTGTTGTGCCGTGTGGACAGCTTCGGGGGATAGTGAGCGGAGGTGACCTCGCAAGGTCAAAATTCCTGTGTTTGAATATCACGCGGGAAAGTCCACGGCTTCTGGTATGTTGACTTCCGGTCTACTATATATGAGAAGCAGAGGAGATTGGTTGGGGGATGATTTCAGAGTTTTGGCCATCGTGTGGACACAATTTGGAGTGAAGTAAAATAATTGGATTAAATTTTCACCTCCGGAGTTTCAAACCCTTGGATTTTTGTGACCGTGTGAACATGGCTACTGTTATGTACAGGTTCACTAGGTTGGGGGTGTGGTATTGGAAACCTTCCTGTCTAAGATTGCCTGAGGGATGTTACTGCTGGTTTACAATGTCAATGGTGGTGGGGTATCGGTATCAACAATGGCTTCTAAAATGACAAATTACTGAAGTAGTGGAATGTTGTTATGATCCATTGCAAAGTGTACATGTAAGAGTTTCACAACGGCCTTACCTTCCTTATGCTTTTTGACACCACAGATTAACAGTTGCATGTCAAAAAATTTTAGATTTAAATACTTTGAAGTAAAAATTCTGTATTTGAATAATTAAATCTCTGAAAAACGGAATATAGCCGAGAAATAGATACCACACTATTTACATGTTTTTTATTTAACATCTGATTATTCAATACACATTTCGAATCTATAGTCCTTTTCTCTACCTCCGTGCAGTGATGTCATAACCTTGACATAGCCTTTCCGCACGCGTCAAGATATGCTGTTTTTGTGTGCAAGTGTAAAAATGCTGTCACTTTAAGTCAGTGCGCGCGGTTTACTGGTACGACCATCAGATCTCGTGCTGACATCACTGCACAGAGGTATGGAAATGGAGTACAACCATATGCACATCTTTAACTACTCTCGGTCAGAAGTGTTGGAACAAGGATTGGCCTTCTTCAAAATGTCCCTCTCCCCCGGTCAATATTGAATCCTGAAAATTTGCAGTTTCAAACATCTTTACATTTAGAGAATAAAGGTAATATTGTTTTTAGCCTCTGTTGCGTAGAAATCGGCCTGCGGCCTTGTTGTCATACTTAAAATAATGCTATCGCCCGTGTTTATATTACACAACAGATTCACGACACGCTAAAAACAATACACGGTATGCATAAGCTGTGTATCTAAGGGGACGGAGCTGTGTACACAGGAACGGAGTGCCCATCTCTCTTTCGAAGCGATTGGGCCAGACTCCACCATATAATGTTGCTGTAGTGGGATCGCCACACCTCATCTATGTTACCATCCCAGCATTGAATAATGCCGGTACCCATTTATACACCTGGGTAGAGAGGAGTAATTGAGGTAAAGCGCCTTACTGAAGGACGAAACACATTGACCCCAGCGGGGCTCGAACCCACAAACTTTGGCGTGCGGGCCGAATGCTGATCCACTGGACCACATGTGCCCTCGACATTTATCTATTGTCCCATATAATCACAGGCAGTAACAATTAAATTGTAAGAAGCTTCTAAGTGTTTAAGAATAAATATTATTGCTCAAGAAAATTTGTTCTCGCTTTTAATTTTGCGGCTCTAAATTGTTAAATGCACAAAAAAGAACCTTGCACTAATTTCTTGCTTCACAGTAATACTACACAGTAATATAATTCTGTACTCAATTTGCCACTCTGTTAAAATAGCACATTTCCAAACAATAAACCACACTTGCAGTTGAGTGCAGTTTGTACATGTCAAATAAAGCCTTATTTCAATTGCAAATTTCCACTTTGCCTGGCTATTTTAAAATCCGATTAGCATTCCAACCTTGAGAGTAATATCAAGGGTTTAGGGCAAAAAGGCGCCATCTGCAATAGCTGCCATGTGTTAAATTTGGCAGCTATAACACTTAATAACCACACAACTGACAAATGGCAGCTATTTCAGATGGGGCCTTCTTGCAGTAAATCCGATATGATTGACATGTTGTCAAGCTAAAGCTTATCCCTTTCTCTGGCTAATATAAGATTTAGCTTAGCCTAGGTCACTACTGCACTAACACTGTAATTATAATTTTTTTCTTCTGCGAGAGCTTTAAGGAGGTATGAATTGCAGTCTTGACCACTGCCAGAAAGTCAAAACCACTTACGGTAATTGGCAATTTAAAGTGTGTTTAACTATAAGAAGGACCACACTGAGTAAAATGCTAACATAAGACCAAGTTCACATCACGGGGGTCGGACACGATCTGCTCGATTTGGCATTGGGGATTTTCCAAACGTCATTTCGGGAATTCTTACGGTATTTTCTTACGGCAGCCCTCGTCCCAGTTGACATTGCAAATCACCTTTTAAACCTTCGGTCAACCATCTTATGAAATGCATGATAATTTGTATAAAAAATTATTGACTTCAAATCCGTCGGGGTCAGTGGATTAACCCTGCTGCAAAATAATGTAATTTTCCCAAAAACTAACGGCATAATATAGATTAAATATTCTGCCTCAGAAGGGCCTAGCTACGTCTGTGTGGTGACCGTTCAATATGCGTAAGAAGCGCCCTCCTCCCGTTAGTCTTTGAATAAGACTAGCACTCGGGTTACGCCGAAGTTGATGCCATTCCTTTGCATTTAGGGTTGGCATTCCTAGAACCCCCCTACCCCCCCCCCCCCCCCGCCCCGCCGGTCAATCACATCCATCTATTGCAGGTATGCTAACATACTCTGCAAGTGATAGGGCGCACGAGTACCCTTGGTAAGTCACGCCTTTCAATTCAATCAAAATACATACAATTAAATGGGGCTTCATAATTCTGGAAAAAAATGTGGAAACAGAATCTCCTTCATGTTAAAGTGACTAGCACCAGTGTTTTTTTTCCTTCTTACCAATTTATGAGAAACTAACAATCAATAGATAATCTATAAATCAAGGGATAATCTGTAAATCAAGGGATAATCTGTAAATCAAGGGATAATCTGTAAATCAAGGGATAATCTGTAAAACAATGGGTATTCTGGACTTATAGGTCACCATTTTCCAACCAACACTTCTAGAAAATGAAATATGTCACAATGTTTAGATGATCACTGATAGTACCTCTAGTATATTTGGACAAAATTGAAGCTGACTGTTAGCATCACAAGGTAAGCATAGGTCTGGATTAAAGTGCAGGGCTTAACAACAAACAGATATTACATGTCCAGCTGCACAACATAAACCAAAGTAAAATCCTACATAATGATCTACAAGGGCCAAACCCAAAAGTGAAATGTGGTATCCTATTATGAGTATCCACGATTGACAATACTTGATTTCAAATCATCAACCCACTCAACTAATAAGGGATAACACCCTAAGAACATTTTAATTGCTCCAGATTGTGCCATCTCCTGAGCAATCTCGCCATTTGGGTAATTGCCTATTTGTCCATGCATTAAGTTTACAGTCCATCCGTCAGCCATTTTGCAACCACTTTGTCTCGCCAGTGTTCTGGGTCATTAATTAATAAACAAATCCCAGTGTGAATAGAATGGCTAACGAGCTGAGAGCCGGAAGCTACTTAATTAAGGCCTGATCGAGGTAGTGCTTGTAAAATTTTGGTATTATATATATTGAATGATGGAGTAGGAACAGATTATCGGTCCAAGCTTAGTTTTTGAAAATATTGTGCGAGTCGCGGAGTGACAGCGCAATATTTTCAAAACGCATGAGTCGAAGAAACAACAATAAATTCTTGTATCCTGCGATCAAAATCATCATATTAATCAATATTATATGTTTTCAGAATCTGACTTGAACTCAAAAAAACCGGTGAAGCAGGCTTGACCAAATTTAGGTAACTAGATCGTATAACATTATTGAAAAGACAGTTAGAATAAAATGAACCACCATTTAGATACTGGGGAAAAACCAAGAAATGTAAAAACTAGATGCCAGACTAAACAACCAAAGAAATGAGTCATAGACACCAGGGAAACCACCAAAATGTGGAACAAGTAGACCCAGGAAACCAGGACCACCAAAGAATGGACCGAAGACACCAGGAACCATCAAAAAAATTAAAAAGTGAACAGCAACCCCAAATAATGACACCCCCATAGAAAAATGATACACCTAGACGAACTTCAGCCAATCCAGTAGCCTCCCAACAACTCATGTCTTGTCTTTAAAAACTCATGTCATGGTCTCAAAAACTCATGTTCAACGTCTCGGTCCAGGTGCAGGGTTTTATTTACATTAGCTGTTGTAAAAACACAAGATCTAGGAGGGCACGATTCTGAAAAACATAATAAGGGAATTATTAACGGTGTCCTCCTTAAGAACAGAGATGCAGGAGTGTGGCCCAAAAAATCTTAAAAGCCGCATAAATTTGGGTAAAAATGACCCTTTTTTTTTTTAATGAATACAAGCGTAAAAAAAAATCCGAGTAAAAAAAAAAATCTGAATTCAGATAATAAATGAAATCATCTGCATCATCTGTATAAGGCTGCACCTAGTTAATTACAAGTTATTTTTCAATTTAAACAGGGGAAAAAATTCTTTGAATAAGAACAATTTTTTTATGTGTTCATGTTTGGTGTTCGTTTTACTTGCTAAAATTTTTTGAGGAACCTGATTTCAGTCCCCTTTCAATGGATAATGGCATGTAAATGTCTGATAGAACGCTTGATAGATATATGGCCGTTTTGGACAGATAGTACAATACTTTCCAAAGATTGATCATCATCTTTTGGCAACAAAACCTAAACATAAGCATCAATTCTGCAGTAGCCTAAATATTTGCCAATCAAAGACAACCACAACCTTCTTTAAAGTACCTTTATATTATTTACAATATAAAATGGCACATTAATACAATTTGTTTATAACTCGGGTAAAAAAGAAATGCATTCAAAAATAGATTTTGTTAAATTGTCCATTCTTCATACATGTCATTTGTGTTATGAGCAATTGCTTGTTTCCCACTGTTCCATAGGCCCGCTGTTCTGTAATTTCTTTACGGACAGAAAAAAAATTTGTGAATTATCTTACAGATACGACTGAAATTTGCACGTAAGAATGGGTAACCTGGCTTACTTGGCTAAGGGTTCAAGGTTATAACAAAAATCTCAACTTTTTTAGGTACATTAGTCTGGGGATGAGGCTGTAGATCACGAAATGCCCTTTACTACATGAAAAAGTTTATATTATGTCAAAATCTCTGATCGGGATCGGCCTTTGATTGGGCCTTAGTTATTTGGATACCTGAACACTTAACATTAGGGTATGCAGGATCAATGCTCTATACTGCTTTTTGAATTTTACTAATCCTACCTTCATAATATTACTAATTTCCATGTGTGATGATGCGCCCAATTGTTTTCACATCCTCTCTGTTGCTTTAATTTAAGAAAGTCTCTTTCAATTAGGCCAACAAGTTTATGTATTCCAGCTAGTCTTTTTTCCAACTAACTTAATAGGTACCACTTTTTGTTCTTAATTTACATATATAAGAGTGTATTAATTGCAATTCATAATCCCATGAACGCAGACACTTCACACATAATCTTGTAGGTGGCCCTGCCTATTTTTTATGTCCCTTACTACCCTTTGTTTACTATGAAAGGACACTGTAAGAGGGGGGGGGAGGAGAAGAAGAGCAAATGGTATTGAAGGAGAGGAGGTAGAACAAGGGGTCTTCTCCTCCTAGGTGACCTCCCATATTTTTTTTTAAATTCATTTGCACTTGATATGAACTTCAAGTGACGTAGGCTTATCAATGCCATCATGGAGTAGGCCTATTTGAAACTTTATGACTTAACAATTGTTTTTTAAGCTTTTGCAATTTTGTTCTGGTGAGTGGGGGTTGGCCTAGCTTGCTAGGCTGGCCTTCAATGAAAAAACGTTGTAAACAACTATGCCTAGTCAACCGCCAAGTCCATTTTAAATAATTATTTTTTAGCTTACATGTACATGTACCCAGAACCACTAAATATGCGCAATATTTATTATAATGGGCAATGAAACTTTTATGGAAAACCTGTTCATTTGCTCTTTCAACTTCCAAGGAACAGCAAATATTTTTGCTGTAATATTAAGTAATTCGTACAGATTTTAATCGTCAGACTCTTTAATGGATTATGCTCCATTGTGCCTGCATTTTGTGAGATTTTCAATCTGTGCCTGGAATCTTTTTACTCACACATTAATTGAGTAAAATAGAGGTCAGTCCTCACTGGCCTACTTGGCCTTTTGACTGTTCCCCAATAATTGGCTTTTGTTCTGAGTATTTTTGTTGCTTTTGTGTGATCTTTTTGGTTGTTATTTTTTAGCATTATTGTATAGATTTTGTTAGATATTATTGATAAAGAGTCTTGAATCTAACTTCTTCAATCTCTTAATTTGTTTCCCTATCCAGTCTTCACTTTGGCTGTAGTTTTAACTTTCAATAACATTTGGGGCAAATCTAAGACTGATTATTATCAATTTGTGTAATATAATACGTCACCATCATAATGTTTTAACAAAATGATGATATTATCAACCAAATATTTCTTACTTTCCCAATACCACAGAAATCAAACAAGTGCTAACTGCTCTGTGTGACAGGAAGCATGGTGTAAAAAGTCCGGGTTTTTTTGTGTTAAAGAAAGGTATCTGTCATCCTCAGCATAATTTGGAGAATAGTGATAGTGTTGTAAAATCTAGTCAACAAAAGGCACTGTGAAGTTAATTAACAATTAAACAAAAATACCATATTAACCATGCAAGCAAGTTTTAAAAGACGAGTCTTCGTATAAAATAATGTTCATATTTTGACTTTTGCAAACGGAAACAAGGATTGTGTTGAAAACGTATAATCAAACCTGGAAAGGTTGATCACTTGATTACATACCCAGAAGTAATGTGAAAGTTCCACCAATACTTTCATGACAGGGCCCCCTTAAGATATGGGTTTTGGGGGAAGCCATCATCTGGCATCACATGACATTCTTGAAGTGAAATGCCGCGCCCAAACTGGTGCATTGAGGAATGAACTCAATACACCCTCTGAGATAGCTGTGTTTGTAGGCCACTTTGACTGGTTGGAGTGAGAGAATTTGGGGTGTTTTCGAAGTTAATTTCTTGTGTTCAAAATCTGTTACCTTGTTATTTCTTAATTCTGCACACACTTCAAAGGAACATGCCAGGACAAAGTTGTGTTTTACCTAACTAAACAACAAAGAACAGTCACACAAACTTAATACATCTTTTTCCAAATCAAGTGTAAGCATGAATAGGTAGTTAGAAAATTGTTTCTGATTTGATATGACAAACTATAGTGGTGGAAAAGACCAACGACTATTAATATTTAGTCATTTGTCCTTTACCTATATAATTTGCCACATAAATAAGAAACAATAATTTAAAAGGCCTAAGGGCCTGATCATGGTTTTTGTGACATATACCGAGTATTCAATATTTTTTATATAATGTTATGTTTCAAACAACAAATGTTTTCTGTGATGTTTTTGATGAAAAGTATTCTGACAAAAGGAATTTGCTCAGAACGTAATATCATATCTCCCACTCCCACACTAGAGTCCAGAGATGAAGAATAAACTTGAAACATATTAACCATGCTATATAGTTAAAAGCATAAAAGTTGAAATGACGCAAGTTGGTCAAGTGAAAACCAAATTGTAATTACTAATCTGAAAAGAGCTAGCCACTGAATGTCCAAACAATATGAGAAGCATCGCCCTCATAATCAAGACAACCCAAACTTTTGAATTGGCGAGTGGCTAATTGGAATTGATAACAGAACTATCCATAATTTACTGCCCAGGTGGTTATCCTACTAGGCTGCAAATGCAATGCCCTTTTTAGGCCATCATTGATAATGCAATGGCTTTCAGCTTCACACAGCAATTGCATCTACATGTGTAGGACAACAGACAATTCAGCATATCTTTGCCTACCAACACATTCATGCCAAAACACAAAGCCGACAAAATCCCCCAAATGCAACATCTTGCTCAGATTTTCAAAATCCACAACATAACTTTTCAAAGAATGTCATTACTCTTGCATACCTTGCGATTTTCACAGAGAATTGGACAAGACATAGAACTAGGGAATAGAGAATATTGGGTTTCCTACCCTAATTTGCTACTGATGACATAAGCCATATATTATGGCTAATAAAAAAGCCCTGAAAAAGTTGAAATGGCCAAAAAAGTCCCCAATTTAAATGGGCTAAAATAAACAAAATGCAGGCAATCTGATCAGACAAAAAAGCCTTAACTCAGCAAAATGACAGCAAATTCCTCTGCCCCGAAAAGTGTGTTGATCCCTGGATCTTGTCGGTCTCACGGACCCTAAATTAGGTCTGGGTCAAGGCTCAGGTGCTGCCCTTGTGATAAAGATTAAGCCCAGGTACCTGTATCAACAGGTATGGCATATTCAGTTTAGCACGCATACATCAACCGCTTTATTCTTGGTACACACAAAACCCAAAACCCTTGCCTTCCTGTGGGAAAATATTCGAGTTGGATTTCAGGTCCCAATTTAACATTCAGATCTAGTGTGTACATATATGGACCCCTCTCTATTGCCAAAAATAGCTGGAGACACATGAAATTGCATGGGTTAACAGTCTTAATTCTTCCTAATTTTTTTCTCTTACCAAAAAACAACCACACCTGGAAAAAACGGGGGGAGTGTGGGGATTATATAAGCGGAAGTGTCCCAGTCTTTTTTCCTAGTTTTTTTGGTTTTCCTCTTACCTAACCAGTCAACCACCCCGGAGAACACACCCACATTTGGCAATTTATCTATTTACATATTTAATCAGAGGTACGCCGCTCCGTAATTCATTCACTTTGCTAGGTAACTGATCTATATTTTAATATTTGGAGACCTTTATAAATTCTCACCTCCAATTTTATTACCTTATTAATTTAGAGGGAATATCCCAACAAAAATCAATCCAAACTATTTTTTTCCTTTCAAAATAAACACCAAATAAAATTTAAAAAATATCGAGGGATTTTTTTTGTTTGTTTAAAACTGTCAACAACAATTGTACTGGTTTAAATAAATCTTTTAGTTAGCAACAAAATATCAATATAGCTATAGATTTTGGATCATAACCTGGACAGACCAGCTAAGCTTACCCTGGGCAAAATGTCAACCGTGCTAGCATGGTCACCCATGGGTGAATCATGGTAAAACTAAACTGTGCTTGATTGACCATGAATCAACTGCACTGGCCATTCTGTGGACACATGGTCAACCCTAGGTTTGATAAAAAAATTGACCACTGTCCAACCTATGGTTGAAACCTATGGTTGACAATAGTCAACCGTGGTGCAGTTGACCACATGTGGTTGAAACCATGGTCCTTGAACATGCTTTGACCATGATTAACCATAGGTTCAACCATATGTTGGACTGTGGTGCCATTTCTCAAACCTAAAGTACTTTACAGGATTGGTTCAAATTAGTGTCTAACCGATCACCCTAATATCTGTTATACCAATTACAAATTTTAAAATCGGTTCATTCCAATTTTTTCTGTGTGTTTTTTTTATTTTGCATTATCATCACCGTTTTCGACAGCCAGAAGCTGCCAGAAAGTAGCAGATCGATTTAGGTAAACCACTAAAATGGTGAAACAGTAAGTTAGGAACAACATACAGAGTGCTGTGCACATACATTGTAAAATAATAAATTGATTGTTTCAGTTTCAATTTATTTTCACAGTTTGGCCATCAGTTTGGAACAATTTTAAAGGTGCATTTCGTGATTTCAGCAACTTCTGTTTTATTCATTGATCACTAGTTATCCTTGAGAAAAGCTTATTTTCATAATTTGAGCTGATCCCGATCTTGCGGTTTTGTGTTATGAGCAATTGCTCGTTTCCCACTGTCCCATAGGCTATTGTGCTGTAATTTCTGTCCGTTTACGGACATAAAATACAAAATTGCGAATTTCTTACAGATGCGACCGAATTTGCACGTAGGATTTGGCACACATGGATTACTAAGGCTAACGGTTCAGATGATATAAAAACCTCAACATTTTTTAGGTAAGTCGGGGAGACGAGGCTGTGGATCACGAAATGTGGGCTTTAATTCAAGTTTGGACCTCTTTTATATTAATTTAAATGGTATAGAAAAACGGTAAACAATGAGAATTTTGCCGATACCGATCAGATACCGATACGGTCATAATCGGCCCGATTTCAAAAATACCGACCATATCGGTTATTCTCTATTTCAAATCACCCTCTGATTAGCTCCTACATGTAATATTGTGTGTGAGTGGCATGAAATCTTGTCAGCATGGTTCAGTGCACACATCACACAAGGAAACAACAGGAGATAGATTGGTTTGGCTCTCATCCCACGATTTGGGAAGTTTGGGAAGTATTAAATTACTATTTCTAAAAAATGTTGTGATGTCTAAAAGAAAAGCTGCCAAAAAGAACATCGATACAAGGTGCTAAACAAGTTGTTTCTGGGTGGACGTTATCATGACAAGACTAGGAATCAGGTAAAAATCCTACCCTAATGAGTATGTTCAAAACTTATTTCAGCAGTTTCTTAATTCTTGAAATGAATCAAGACAATTGTAATTTAAGTAACCTTCACACTTGGTCTCCTTTGTACGGTTTAGCCCCTCTCCCGTGAAGGAAGGTTTACAAGGTTAGAATTTACAACACAATACACTTGTGTCATATTGGTTGGTCACCATGGTTATTGTAGTGAGTCGAAACTTTTACAAGACAGATGTGAAATAGCATTATTATAAAAAGTGGATATTCACATTTGGTTAATTGCTAATATACAACATTTATAAAACAGCTACAGTAAATGCATACGAAACAAAGTACTGTTTCTTGATTAAAATAATATCATCACAAAAAATCCCCACTCACTCTTAATCTCTATAGGGAATAGACAATGAACATTGTGGGCGGTTTAGTTTAAAAAATTTCTTATAAGCAATTGTTTTGGTGACTTCCATTTTTTTAATGTTAAGAGATGGAAGGGTCAACGAAAAATGAAAGGGGTAATGATAAGGGAACGTAAAAGAAGATTGGACATCTTTAGTGGGATTCGAACCTGGGGTCCTCGGCACCCAAGCCCCATGACCAAGGAATTGTCAAGCCAAACAAGGCGTTGTTTTGGTGGGCACGGCTAGCGAATTTTTGTGGCCCATATTCTTTTTCGTATGACACACATCATTGGCATATTTGGGATTTCGTGCATTTTCTAGCCTCAGCTGCGTGAGATTTGATGAGTTTTTTGGGTGTGTTTAGGCTATCATGGTGGGCACCTTCACAAAATAGTTTGTTTTCCCATGGAATTCTATCATTCAGATCACGCTCACAAAATGTTTCTTGGTGTTTGGACTAACTTTGGTTGTCAAAAAAAAAATATTCACGGATTGAGCTTCTTTAGGAGCTATAAGGTACAAAAATAACACGTCGGCGGTTCTCGAACAGCTAAATCCCCATCCCGCCCTTCGGGAAAGCGGTTTACACAATTGGGTGAATAAATAATCAGCCAATACCCCCCTTAAACCCAAAAATCCCCCTGGTAAACCCCACACACACCCCCCTTAACACCGTGGGCAAAACCCCCTTAAACCCTGTCAAGGAACCCCCCTTAAACCACAAACAATCCCCCTTAGAGACACCAAAAAAGGGAAGCAAAGGAGGGAATCCGCCCAGCTTAAAACGAAGGAAAGCGCGACTGACAACCCATGTGCAACGTCCGAGCAATGCATACTCTCTTCTGCTGTTCAATGTGGTGCACGTCTCGCATGCATACGCGTCTTATGTGCCACAAATCCCCTTAAACCAAACCCCACCACCCCACGCACCCACGCCCCAAAACCCGCCCTTACAACAACACCCAACCCAAAAAGTCCCCTTAGAGCCCCACAACCCCCCTTAAAACCTTTCCCCCCCCGACGCCTTAAACTCGTGCACCCACCTTAAACACCACAAGAAGCCCCCTTAAGAACGCCCACCCCGACGGAAGCCCCTTAAGCCCATACACCCCCCCTTAAACACACCCACACCCCCTTTAAAACCCGGACAACCCACCTTAACCCCACAATCCCCCTTAAGACCAACACCCCCCCTTAAAACCTGACAACCCCCGTTAACAAACCCAGACAACCCACCTTAAACCCCAACAAATCCCCCGTTAACCCCACAACCCCCTTAACGCTGGACACCCCCCCCTTAAACACCCGGACACCCCCCTTAAACCCGGGACAACCCCCCTTTAAAAACTCGTGCAACCCACCTTAACCACAACAAGCCCCCCTTAAGCCCAGACAACCCCCCCTAACCCCTGACACCCCTTTAAACACGGACAACCCACCTTAAACACCCCCACCAAATTCCCCGTTAATACAGACACCCCCCTTAAACCCCAACAATCCCCCTAAAAAACCAACAACCCCCTTAAAGCTGGACCAACCCCCCTTAAACCCCGGACAAAAACCCCCCTATACCTGGACAAGCCCCCTTAAACTCGTGCAAGAAACCCACCTTAAAAAACACAACAAGCCCCCCTTAATCCCATACAACCCCATCCCCCTTAAAACCCATACAACCCCCGCCCCCCCTTACCCCGACAAACCCTTTAAAAACAAAAAAAAAAACCCGGACACCCCACCTTAACCCCAACAACTCCGCCTTACATGCAGTTACCATACAAGCCCCCTTAAACCCGGCAACCCCCTTTAAACCCAACAACCCACCTTAACCCAGACAACCACCTTAAACCCCACAACCCCTTAAAGCTGGACAACCCCCCTTAAACCCGACAACCCCCCCTTAACGCAGGACAAACCCACCTAACCTAATCACTGCGGAGAGTAATGATCCCCACCCCTCCACAGTTTCATCAAAATCGACTTATGGATCTTCAGATAGTTTTGTTCACAAGCTTTTTTTTGGTTAAAAATACCCCCAATTAACTCATTAAGTATGCAAATTAGGTACCTCATTAGCATCTGCCACGCTCATACTCTAATCAGATGAGGCATGGCATCCCGAGCCCACCCCCAAGTTACATCACCATAACTCTTATGGGTCTCATGTTTTCGCGTCACAAATATTGTATTGGAAATACCCCAAATTAACTCATTACTTATGCAAATGGTACCTAATTAGCATATGCCACACCCATAATCTAATCAGATGAAGGACATGGCAGTACGATCCCACCCACCAAGTTACAATACCAATAACCCTTATTGGTCTCATGTTATCAATCATGGCGTTCACAAGATTGTGTTGGAAAATACCCCAACTTAACTCATTAATTAAATGCCAAATTAGGTACCTAATTACATGGCCACGCCCATAATCAATATCAAATGAAGTGCATGCAGTCCGATTCCACCCACCAAGTTGTACATCACCATAAACCCTTATGGTCTCATGTTATCGCGTTCACAATATTGTTGTGGGACTCGCCGCCGACGCCAGACCCTGAAGCTACCCCCGCCGCCTCCGCCGCCGCCGACGCCTTGACTGGTATAGCATAATCCGCCCTTCTGCTTTTCAAGCCAGGTGAATACAAAGCAAGTGATTAAATTATCTAAGCACCTACATGGAGATGACATCCAATCCTAGCCTTGACAGTCTAGGTTACGATTTCAACCTTTTGGGCATCGGATTTCCACAATACCTTGCTGTTCGAGGGTCCTGGCAGAGAATGTGGTATCTTTTCCTATTTGTGTCATAGTTAACAACATTACACAAAACTTACAAACATGTACCCACAGTAAACCACTTCAAGGCCTTCCACTGGAGTAGTTAATACTAACCCACACTATTGGTGACTAACAATGGATATATTCACAGCTCCATGCCCCTTTGGTATGTGCAACTCCAGGTTATTTTTAACAAGCCTTTTGTATTTTTGAGGCACTTCACACAAGTGAAAAAACAACATTGTAAAATTTCTACCACATAAGTAAATGCATGACTGGCAATATTACATGCAAGGAAGTTGTTTATTAAACATATCATGTGTAATACCCAATCCCGAACACACATCCGAGTTTTGGTTGAACCAGTACATGTTGGTGCACGTGTACAGAGTGACCGTTTTCTCATCAATGTTAATGTTTCCAGATGAACATAATATTTTTTTGTCTCTTATGTTTCCAATGATTTGGGGTGGGGGTACAATTAAGAGATTCTGAAAAAAATGCCAAAAATTTCAAATATACCCAAAGATATAATCATTGAAGGATATATATTGGGGTGAACCAAATTGGACATGTTTTTTTTTGCTCATAACATCCAAACCAAGAACTTTCATCATTCATCACGCTAAAATTTTAACAGGGAGGAACTTTCTTCCCGACGCCAAAATTTTGACCACTCCGGGGCTATTCATTAATCGGGGGATCTGGCCAGGACCTCTAACATAATATTTTCAGGTTCTTTATTTATAAAACTAATGTCAATTCACGCAAATCAAGAAGGCCAAATAACTGCTCATACATGTAGTGTAAAATGCATAACTTGTGGTACTGGAATTAAGTTTTTCACCACTGTTTCCTTCCCAACAGAGATCAAGGATAAATAAAGAATACTTTTTAAATCCGACACATTTACTTCACTATCTTATGTGCTTTGATCACATTAATTCTGAAATATCCAAAATAATAAACATTTGTCCCCACAGAGAAATCGAAAGCTGGTATTAAAAGAGCTTCAAATTTGGCTACTTACAGTGACCGCATATGTGTGTGTTACACTATTTGTCGGTCTCTTTCATGTCTGTAATTTTTGGTTTTGGGCTGCTTTAGCTGCCTCTTCAGCAACCCAAGTACTATTTGATGGTTGTTTGGAAAGCTTATCGTGCATGAGCAATCAAAGATACTGTAAGATAGGTATGGTTCTAACCATAGCTAGATCTCTTTTGATTGGTTTACTGGGTGGGCTATCTCATGTAATGAGGAATCAGAGATGCTGTAAGAATGGTGACCAAATGGTTTACACAGAGATGCAACTATTTTTGATTGGTTACTTGAAGGAAATATCATATAATGATCCATCACGAGATACTGGTAAGAATGGGTATGAAGGAATGTGTGACAAATCAATATCAGTTATATGGCAAGCACCGAAGCAGCCTAGGGGAATTTTTCTAGACTGCCCTGGAACCAGGAATCGAACCCACGACCTACTGATTTATTTATTTTTAATTTATTTAAACTTCTTTAGGCAGGGTAAAATCCCTGTCAGTGACAGAGCAGCTGATTTCAAGGAGGCCTGCATATACACATTGTACAGAATGAACGTATACAGACATTAACATAGTAAAAAATACTAAACACCCATAAAAACGAATAAAATAACATAAGCATGATATACAAACTATAGGACAGCTATAGTATAAAATATGCTTATGTGGGATTTACCAAATGTAGTATGCTTTAATCTGAAGCATAGACTCATTGTGGTTAGATTTTACAACAGCCTTCGGATATCAGAAGACTGTTCCATATTTTGGTTGCTCTCATATGGAACATACATTTGCCTGCATTTAGGTTCCTGGAAGAGAATGTGGATCTTTCCTATTTTGGTTTTTGTCATAGTTAAACAACATACAAAAAACTTAAAAAACATGTACCACCAGTAAACCACTCAAGCTTCACTGGGGTATACTAACCCACACATAATTGGTGACTAACAAGGAGATATTCACAGCTCATTCCCCTTGGGTATTGCCAAAAACTCAAGGTTATTTTCAAAGCCTGTTGTATTTTGGCACTTCACACAAGGGAAAAAACAAACAGTGTAAAATTTCGTACACAATAAGTAATATGCATGACATGAGCAATATTACATGGCAGGGAAAGTTGTGTGGATAAACAGAATCATGTGTAATACCCAATCCCGAACACAACATCAGGAGTTTTGGTTGAACCAGTACATGTTGGTCATGGTGTACTAGTTGAACGTTTGATAATCAAATTGGTAATGTTCAAGATGGAACATAATAATTTGGCTCTTATGTTCCATGATTGGGGTAGGGGTACAATGTAGAGATTCTGAAAAAAAAAAATGGCCAAAACATTCAAATATACCAAAGATATAATCATTGAAGGATAATCTATTTGGTGAACCAAATTTGACATGGGTTTTGATCATAAAATCCAAACCAAAGAACTTCAGCAGCTGAAAATTTACAGGGATAGCAGTTCTTCCGAAGCCAAAATTTTGACCACTTCTGGGGCTATCATTATAGGGCCAGGGACCTCTAACATAGATTTGCAGGTCTCTTTATAAAACTTATGTCATTCAGAAAATCAAGAAGGCCAAAAAAAATAAAAATTAACGCCAACATGTAGTGTAAAATGCAGAACTTGTGTGTATGGATAGTTCAACCACTGTTTCCTTCCCAACAGAGACAAGGATAAATAAAGAATACTTTTCAAATCATACAGTACTTCACTATCTATGTGCTTTGTTATCACATAATTTCTGAAGGCATCCAAAATAAACATTTCCCCACAGCGGAAATCGAAAAAGGCTTGTATAAGAGCTTCAAATTGCTACTTACAGTGACGCGATATGTGTGTGTACACTATTTTGTAGGTTTTCATGTCTGTATTGGTTTGCTGCTTTATCTGCCTACTTCAGCAACCCAGTTACTATTTTGATGGTTGTTGCGAAAGTTATATAGGCAAATGAAGCCAATCAACGATACTGTAAGAATGCAGGTATGGTAACACCGAGATAGCTCGAGTTTTGATGGTTATGGGGATGGGAATTCATGTAATGAGGAAATCAGAGATGGCTGTAAAATGGTACCAAATGGTTTGCCCAGAGATAGCAATATTTTGCTTGGTTGACTTGGAATGGTAATATCATACCAATGATCAAATAACAGATACTGTAAGAATGGGGTATGAGGGGAAGGTGTGACAATCAATAAATCAGTTATGTATGGCAAGAACCGAAGCAAAAGCCTAGGAGGGAAAATTTTTCTAGGACTGCCCTCTGTTGTAAAACAGGAATCGAACCCACAACCTACTGTTGCTGATTTTTTATTTTTATGGATTAAACTTTCTTTAGGCAGGGTAGCCCCGTCAGTGCCAAGAGCACTGATTCAAGGAGGCCCGCATATACACATTGGACAGAATGAACTATCAAATTAACATAAGGTAAAAAATACTAAACACACATAAAAACAGAAATAAATAAAATAAAGCACTGAGATACCCAATGAAACTATAGAATCTATCGTACAAAATAGGCTTATGTGGGATTTACAAAGTAGCTGCTTTAAGCTGAGATAGACTCATTGTGTTATAGTTACAGCGGAATCTGAAGGAAGACTGTTCCATATTTGGTTGCTCTCATCTGGAACGTTACGTTTGCCTGCATTAGGTCCAAGGTGGTAATACAAAGAGTTTGTGTTGACTTCTGATACCCTTAAAATGAACTGAGTGCATAAAAGTGAACTGAGAGGAAAGGTAA